>WOFM01000519.1:121104-301981 GCA_011428145.1 Ericerus pela | reverse complement strand
TTTCTACAAATTTTTCTCTTTTTTCTTTTTCTTATTTTTACCTGTGTAAATTCCTTCCTCAAAATGTCGTCTTCAACTGGTACCCCCGTTCTCTACTCAGCCGTTCCAATTCGTAGTACCACCTGCCCCCCTGCCTATAAAGACAAAGGAGCAGTTGGAACGCGAAAAGGAGGCGGAAAGAATAGAGAACGAACTCCTAATGGACACGTCGGCGGCGGACATCGTGAAAATAATGTCCGCCCCCCTTCCTCCGTTGATTTCGCCCCCAAAGTCGCCGGAAAGAGCACCGGAAGTGGCAAACCCACCTCCAGAACCCTTAGCCCTGGCGAGGATGGAGGTGAACCAACAACAGGTGGAAGAGGTGCGCATTCCACGCCCTCCCCCCACCGCAAGCCTGGCCTACAGTCCATCTGGGAACTCGAACTCCCCGATGTACCGAAGACCAAGGCCCCTGACGTTAGTCGACCCACGCCTGTCCTACCACTCCCATCCCTATCATCCGGCTCCACAACGACAACGACCGCCGAGAAGAAGGGGGCAGAATAGCAGGGACGCCTACCAGGCCCGTTTAGACGCAAGGAAGCAGTCATACGAATGCGTCGGGGCCGCGGTAGGGTCTGCCCTCGCTAAGTGGGAACGAGACCAAAGACAGTAGACTCGATAAGTCCCCCCAGGCACGCGACTTATCATTTTCGCGGCGCGAAAACTGGGGGGGAGTAGCTGTGGGGACATTACTCGTATGAGGTTTTAGGGGCTCGCACCCCTCAACGACAGTCGCCGCCCAAAGGCTGGCAATATTCGTCTCTATGACGTTAAACGAAATACACGAACGCGTTTGTATGTTCGTACCTGTACGTACGTACAGGTAAGATACATCGTTCGAGTCGAGATCAATTACCTGATAACGATCTCGGTAATGTCACGACTCGGTACCAAACGCATTGCGTCGTTTCTTATCATCTCGACGGAGACAGGAAACGACGCAACGTATGACATAATTACGTATTCATACATATGTATGTGTGTCCGTGTGCGTGTGCCAAATCCGGTATATAAACTCTCAGAACCGGCTCAAAAATCGCCAGTGTTCGCCGAGGATTTGGCTCTCCCATACTTATTTGTATGAAGTGGCAGAACACGCAAAATACTGTTGAAGACCTTCTAGTGTGAATATCTCTCACGACAAGGTATTCCACAGTATACATACTTATAGGCTATAGGCTATGTACACTCAACGAATATAGAATCTACTCCTTTTTTTTAAAATCAGTTAAAAATCATAATGAATTTGATAACTGGTGAGTTCAAAGGAAATAGAAAATACATTCAATTTTTTTTATTTACCAATCATTTTTATCATTCAAACTTGCCTTTAATTTATAAAGTAGTACCCATTTCGGTTCATTTATCAAATTTTAACTTTGTATCGTGATTTAATTTTTGACTCACTGTTAATTTATCTAACTCACATTGGTATATGGTTACTTGTATATATCTTATATTTCAGGTGGCCAGGAAATATTTAATTTGGATGAACAGTTGACAGCTGCTAATAGCGTAATGAAAGGCAGTGGTAAAATCGTTTAAACTGAAATTATTTTATTATCTAACAAAGTAACAACCACTTATGAGTAACAAAATATAGTAGCAGTTGCGGGCAAACTCATATTCTTCCTCCTAAATGGCTAAAATATTGGAAATTTTATGGAACTGTAGCTTAATTACACTCGATGACTTTGTAGATGTGTCACCAATATAACTAAATGATAGTCTTATGACAATGAAATTATGATTTTGCTTAAAATTTATAGTTAAGCCTGCTAACCCTATTTGGAAGTTATTAAAAAAATTATACTAAGAGAATTGTGGGGATTCACCCCGTAGGGATCCGAGGCTCGGCCTCCGTCGATAGACGTTCGCCCCGGTCCATTACCGGTGGCCACTAATCGTCTACGGACGTAAAATAATACGTAGGCGCGGCCAAACAGAGCTACGTATATTTGTACTCTGTTTAGCCGCTAACCTAGCGCCGTTACATAGGCTAAACGGACGAACTACAGAACATATCAAATGTAGATTCGTTCTCCGTTTAGCCGATGTATATTACGACGCCGCGGCTAACGACGCGGCGTTTGGCAGACGGCGTAGAGTGGCGAAAGGTTTGTTCTTCGCCACTCACTGACACGGTGCGCGGGTACACCCGTATATACCCGCACATACATTATACAAAATTGCCAGTATACGATTCTCTCCAATAAAAGGGTTGGCACCCTCTTACCACTGTAAGTTGAGAGAGAACACGCAACACCGCCGACGCCATTAATATTGGTCTTGGCGACCTTCTGGTGGGTATTAGCCAATACCCACAGTGGTGACCTCGACGTGATATTTTTTTGCAGTCAGCTTGTTGGTTTTTTTTCGGGCGCTAGTCATTATAGCGCTTCTGGGCGAATTTCATTATTTTCGCTTTCAGACGTGGGCAAAACTAGGGCGCCTTTAGCGCTGCGGGCGATCACTTTTCGCTCCAACTCAGTTGGCAACCGTACTGAAGAGTACTAAATCCAGATCCTAAATTCAAGTGTGGGACATTCACCCCCTTGTTTTTAAATATATTTAACCCCCATTTTTTGGAGGGGTAAATTGAATTTGGATCCTGGATACTGCGAAAGAGCCTCGTCATCTCTTTCCATCGCCACCTAGTTCTGCGGCAAATTCCAACAAAGCAGCAACTGTTTTTGACTTTGTAAATATTGAAGTTGAAAACAAAAATAAAAAGACTCGTAGCAACGAGCGCCAAAAGTTGGGAACTCAAATTTCCAATTTGGATCTTAATTCTGTTGTTCTGAGAAGTGGTAAAAAGATTTCCTCAAGTTCAAATCCATCCAACTTAGGTTCAATAAGAAAATTCAAATCTCTAGAAAATATCAGAATTCTAAATACACAGCAATCTGAAAATTTTTGTAACCGTTCAAATATGCCAAATCCAACCTTTGAAGAAATTAATGCTGAGAATGCTAGACAACCAGCTGCAGCAGCACAAACTGCTAGAGCTGAAGCCATTAGGTTAGAAAATGAGCGACTAGCTGCAGCCCAATTTCAAAATTACCAAAACCAAAATAACCAAAATGCGCAACCACAAAATTTTGAGCTTTTCCAACAATTTATGCAATTCATGCAAACTCAAAATATTAATCAAAATAAAAAACGCAGAGTAGACATACCGGAATTCTTACCTAATGAAATAGAGGTTTGGTTGTCTCTCGTCATTGGACGCTTCAAAACTGAAGAAATACCCAATGATAAAAGATACAATCACATGTGTGGAGGAATGCCTCCCCAAATTTTGCGCGTAATACCTAACATCATGGATTGTCCAAATGATGTTGAGGACAAATTCGACTGGTTTTGTAGAAAGGTTAGACTTGCTTTTGGTAAAACAAAAAATGAAGAAATCGATCAACTCATGGGCGGAATCCAAATAGGGGATGATAAACCCTCGATATTCATGGCCAGGTTATTGAAACTTAATAACAACGAAGTTTCACCAATGGTTCTAGCAAACCAATTCTGCAAACAATTACCTTCTAGTGTTGCCCAAACCTTAGCTGCAGTTGGGCTAAACCGGGTAAATGATGAAGATGAGTTGATGCGATTAGCTAAAGCCGCTGATAATGCACTTGAATTCAATAAAAAATCTACCATCTGTGCAATATCAAGCGGAGGGAATGAGATAGAGCGTTTGACAGCTCAAATTGCTGAACTTAAAGTTCAGGTAGAAAATAATAATAGAAAAAATAACAATAATAATAATAAAAACAAAAACGGCCAATATCATTACTACGATCGATCAAAATCTCGTAGCAAAAATTTTTCAAGATCATCCAGATCTAGAGGCCCAAAATCTAATAACAATGAAAAATAGGGGAGAAGTGCAGGACGTACACCCCCTAACCAATCCAGGTCCAAATCTCCTTCCCGAAAAAAGGACTGGGATAGTGGCAAATGCTTCTATCATAATAAATATGGCGAAAATGCCGATCGTTGCCATCGAACTTGTAGTGAATGGGCAACTAAAGGCAGTTCAAAACAAAATAATTCGTCAAACTAGAAAGAGGGGCCATATCAGCGGCGACTGCCCCCTCTGAAAAATTCTCGCGCCGCCTGTTCATTAAGGACAGGAAACATAGGAGATGGTTCCTTATAGACTCAGGCGCAGACCTAAGTCTATTGCCAGCAACGAAAATACATAAGGTTCGTACTCCGAAATACCACCTCCATTCTGTGAACCACCAAAGTGTTCCAGCATATGGTTTAGAGACAAGCGAAGTAAACATCGGTTTCAGAAGAGACATGACATGGTCCTTCACCGTTGCAGATATTCCAAATGCTATTCTTGGAGCTGATTTTTTGGCTCATTATAATCTTTTAATTGATCTGAAGTCTGCTAGATTAATTGATGGCACAACAGGACTTTATGTGGAAGGCAAAGCTCTGATGTACAAACTCTCAGATGCTCTAAACAGCTGCAGCAAAATTAATGAAAAATTTGTGAAAATTTTATCAGATTTTTCCGGAATCACCCAACCATCTTTTACAAAGATACCAACCTACATACATGATACTAAACATCATATTGAAACAAAGGGACAGCCCTGTCACGCAAGAGCAAGACGACTGCCCCCTGATAGGTTGGCCGAAGCCAAACTCCAATATGCTAGAATGGTCAGTGAGGGTATATGCAGACCTTCAAAGAGCTCGTGGAGCTCCCCAATTCACATGACCAAGAAAGCAAATGGGAAATGGCGAATAGTTGGTGATTATAGAGCCTTGAACGCAAAAACCATCCCTGATAGATATCCAGTTCCTAACATCATGGATTTTAATGCCAATATGAAAGGCAAAACGCTTTTCTCAAAAATTGACATAAACTGGGCGTTCCATCACATACCTGTAGCTGAAAAAGATATACCAAAAACAGCACTAATCACACCCTTTGGGCTGTTTGAATACATAAGAATGCCTTTTGGACTCCGCAACGCGGCACAAACATTCCAACGATTTATCAATGGATTGTTAGGAGACTTGCCCTTCGCGTATGCTTATATTGACGATATCTGCATATGCTCTGCCGGTGATGAGAAACAGCACGAGAAAAATGTTAGAATCGTAATCCAGCGCCTTAACGCTGCCGGTCTAACTGTAAATCCAGCTAAATGCGAATACGCTGAACCTGAGATTGATTTCCTCGGCTATACTATCTCCACCAACGGCATATCTCCACAGAAGACCAGGATTAAGCCAATATTGGAGTTCCCAAAACCTTCCAACGTATCTGAACTCAGAAGATTCTTGGGAATGGTGAACTTCTACAGACGTTGCATGAAAAATGCAGCAGCTGAACAAGCCAAGCTGTTCGCATTAATTAAGACCAATAAGAAAAAAGATAAAACCCCGATCGTTTGGGACAATGACGCCGAAAAGGCCTTTGAAAATGTAAAAAACTTGCTGGCTAATGCAACTATGTTGGCTCACCCAGACGACAGTCTGCCGTTGTGTATTGCTACCGATGCCTCTGACTTCGCATTAGGTGCAACCTTGTACCAAATCAAGGATAAGTCAAATCAACCGCTTGCGTTTTTTTCTAGAAAGCTCTCTACAACAGAGCGAAATTACAGTACCTATGACAGGGAATTACTCGGAATTTTTGCTGCTATAAAGCATTTCAGACACCATGTTGAAGGGAGACAGTTTACTGTATATACAGATCACCGTCCTCTCATACATGCTTTTACACAAAAAACCGAGCCAGCCTCACCCAGGCGGACTAGACAGTTGGATTTTGTTGGACAATTCACCACAGACATCCAACATATCGACGGAGAGTCAAATGCCTCTGCAGATGCTCTCAGTCGTATAGAAGCTGTCTCGTCTCCTGCTCAGCTTCCCTACTCTGATATTGCCAATGATCAGTTAGTAGATGAGGAACTGATAGACCTAATAGCCAATGAGCAAACAGGCCTAAAGCTGATGCAGAAAAAAATTCCCAATACTAACGTCCTACTAACTTGTGACGTAAGTACAGGCAAGAATAGGCCATTCTTGCCGAAAAAATATAGAAAAATGGCGTTCGATAGTGTGCACAACCTATCGCACACAGGACCCAAAGGTACTGCAAATCTAGTAGCATCCCGTTTTGTTTGGCCGATGATGAAATCTGACTGCCATAAATGGGCTCGCAGTTGTCTGAACTGTCAAGAGTCCAAGGTAGGACGACATACAAAATCGCCACTCAAAAGATTTAAGACCACGCAGCGATTCAAACAAGTACATATAGATTTGGTTGGTCCATTACCACCATCTAAAGGGCACAGATACCTGTTTACAATGGTTGATCGTGTAACGAAATGGCCAGAAGCAATTCCACTGACAGAAATGTCAGCCATAACAATAGCCAATGAGCTGTACAAAAATTGGATTGCTCGCTTTGGTGTTCCAGAAGTCATTGTTACTGACCAAGGACGCCAATTCGAAAGCTCCATTTTTCAGGAGCTAGCCAAAAGGTTAGGAGTTAAACACTCCCACACCACTGCCTACCACCCACAAGCCAATGGCATAGTAGAAAGGTGGCATAGAGCTTTAAAAAGTTCAATAATGGCAGTTGATAATACAAGTTGGGTTGAAGCATTACCAACCATCTTGTTAGGCCTTCGTTCAGCACTCCAGACCGACTCAGGGTATTCTGCAGCGCAACTAGCGCTAGGCGAGGAGCTTCGCCTACCAGGGGACTTTTTCACCAATTCAAATGAAATAAGCCCCGAAACAATGGTGCAGCAAATACGCACCGATGCAAACAACTTCCTTAAACAGGCAGCTCCACATGGTCAGTCTAAAATCTATGTCTCGAGACATCTGGCCCAGACCTCACACGTCTTTGTCCGAGAACACAAGATGAAAATAGGACTGAGTAAACCATACGTCGGCCCATTTAAAGTAGTGTCACGTAACGAAAAGAACTTCGTGATACTTGTTGGAGGTCAGGAAAAAACAGTCTCCATTGATAGACTTAAACCTGCCTTCATACTTAATAACGATGCCAAGGAAATAAGAAAAACAAATGAGAAAATTGAGAAAACTCAGACTAAATCACAAGACCTCACAAATTCACAACAGGTTGATAATGAATTAGTCGAAACTAAAAACTCACAGGAAAACACAATAAAAAATAAAAATAAAATCATAAAAAATGTCAGATTCAATGACGACGTTAAATATAACGAATACAACCCTGACAAGCCAATAATTACTCGAAAAAGAGGTAGGCCTAAGGGAAGTAGGAAATTAAAAAACCAAATAGTAACCCGTAGGTCTGAACGATTAAAGCACACAAGAAAATAAAAATTGTCTAACCAAATTAGGCCAAATAAGTTGCTCGAATCATACGTGGCAACTCTATTAATTCTTAGCCTAAACATGTTTGCCAAAATCAGTTGCTCGAATTATACGTGGCAACTGAACAAAATTTTTTCCACCATCAGATCGCTCGAATTATACGTGGCGATCGATTAAATAAATCACCAATAAAAAATAAATTTTTTTACAAAAAATTTTTTTCAAATTAGAATTTCGCCGGTCACAGGATTCGAACCCGTACCACGCGATGCTTTCTAAACTCTGGGATTATCGAAAAAAATAAAATAAATAAAATTTTACATGTAGAAATCATCCATGCAATTAAGAAAAACGAGAATACACTCTCACACAATAGGCAAACGTGCAATTGCAATGAAACACACCCTTATCACCAGATACTGAGGTAGAACCAATTCTAGGCTAAATGTACAATACCTAAACACTCGACGCATTATCTTGTGCGCATCTTTGTCAGACTAGGGAAATCAAATTGACACAGTGCACATAATTTATCTTGCACTTATTTCACTAGCCTAATTGAACGTCGTCTCGACAACTTGTCTTTTCGTGACTTCTTTCCTATGCTTTTTTTCAAATAATATTTCGAAGTTAACTGTTCACTGTTTTCTCTCATTAATTCTTCTCTCGTTTTTCGAAACCTATTTCGCTTGGAAATTCCGGCGACTTTTCCCAAATGGCATCAACCCCGAACAAAGGTCTACTCGATCAGACCAATGAAACGGCTATTTTGCCTACGGTGACATTGCCACCCGCTCAATCCGAGGAAGACATGCTCGATGAAGATGAGGTGAATGCCGAACGTCTTTCTGAGGAAATGCGTAGGCGTTGCATCGTCGAACATCAGGCAGACTTGGATGCTGTGGAGCAGGAACTTCTTGGCACTCCACCATTACCACCTGTCACATCCACATCACGTGACATGGGGAATTTTAAACCCCAAAATACACCTCTTCCACCACCCCCACCAGCAAATCAACAACCATTGTTTCGGCCATGGATATTGGTACACCTGGTAGGCGTGAAGATCAATCGGTACCTAATTCTTCACCGATACCTAGGGCTCAATTGCCCATCATGCCACCTCCTGCTCTGGCACACTTAGCCCCTTTGGCCAATTTGCCTTACATGGCACCTTACCCGTCTCAATTACCCATCAATGAGCGGATGCCTCCACCTCCTTACCCTCCAGCGCCATACAACTATTACCATCCCACTTACTTTCCGAACCACCCTCGAAACACTTATCATCCCTACCAACCACCATCTCGTAACATTCATAATCGTGGAAATGGTCATCCCCGTAGACGTAGGGGACGAAACTCTCGCCAGCAATATCATGCTAGGCGTTTAGCTCTTTTCGAGGAGTATCGTAAGGCCGGCTCTGCAATTGGCCGGGCCATAGGCGACTGGGAGGAATTTAGCAGGGAGAAGAAGGAGAGGGATAGACAGCAGTAAATCCCCCCAATGTTGTGGTTTTTACCATTCGTATGCACTCATTAGGGGGGGAGTGCTGTGGGGATTCACCCCGTAGGGATCCGAGGCTCGGCCTCCGTCGATAGACGTTCGCCCCGGTCCATTACCAGTGGCCACTAATCGTCTACGGACGTAAAATAATACGTAGGCGCGGCCAAACAGAGCTACGTATATTTGTACTCTGTTTAGCCGCTAACCTAGCGCCGTTACATAGGCTAAACGGACGAACTACAGAACATATCAAATGTAGATTCGTTCTCCGTTTAGCCGATGTATATTACGACGCCGCGGCTAACGACGCGGCGTTCGGCAGACGGCGTAGAGTGGCGAAAGGTTTGTTCTTCGCCACTCACTGACACGGTGCGCGGGTACACCCGTATATACCCGCACATACATTATACAAAATTGCCAGTATACGATTCTCTCCAATAAAAGGGTTGGCACCCTCTTACCACTGTAAGTTGAGAGAGAACACGCAACACCGCCGACGCCATTAATATTGGTCTTGGCGACCTTCTGGTGGGTATTAGCCAATACCCACAAGAATAATTGAATTGAAAGTTTTTTTCTTTTAATGAAGATGTAGTTAGACGAAGATCTAAAAATATTTAATTTCTCTGTCAGTTTCTTGAATTTTGTCCATTAATTTTTAAAACACTGTGAATTACACAAAAAAAAAAGAAAAAAAAAGGACCCGAACCTTTAGATTAAACCTATTTCGAAGGGATTCGATAATATTTGTTTTTTAAATCAATCGTTCAATATTGTAAATTGGAGAAGTTTTATTCGAATAAAACGTCTTCTATACGGAGGCAGACGAAATATTTTATCCAGCCGAAATTTAAGTCAAAAAGATCGATTATTTGTGAAAGCGAATACCATATACCTAATTAAAAGGCAATTCGCCATTTTGCTCTTCACTCGACCACATTTGGGTTGTAACCACATTAATTTAATTGTCACTCGTGAGTTATTTTTCGATTTACTGACTTAAAGCGCGTTTAGACTGCAGTTTTCTTTTTCTTTTAAGAACAGCTTATTTTACAAAATATTATTTTTTCGGATAAAACTATCCAAATACCATGTAACGTTTTATTGGAATACGCCTAAGAAAAAAAAAAGAAAAATAAGCGGAGGAAAATATTAAGCATTCAACTTTCCTCCTTAGGTTTAAAAAAATACGACTTAAATCTCCACTTTTGAATTCCAGGTAGCTTTTTCAATGCTCATCATGAACACTACCTCATAATGGATTTTATTAGACTCATAATGCATTTTATTAGACTCATATTTCATTGACTGACGTGTTTTAACAGACTTCAAAAACTGGAACAGATTATCCATTCGATCCGTATGTATGTTTTTGTTTTTTTTGTAATGTTTGTTTCAGCATAATTTCTCAACATATGCATCGATTTTGATAAACTTGTTATTAAATGATAGAAGATAATCCTATAGTAGTCCCATAAAATTTTTGTCAGAATCGATGAGGTAATTTTTGGGTTAAATTAAAATAAGAAAACCGTTAATTTTAAAGTAATATTGACGCTAAAGATGCAAACAAAAAATCATCGAAGAAAATTTTTTCATCAAAAAATCTCACCACTTCAAAAAACAAAAAACGAATAAAATTGTTGTAAAATGAGAAAAATAATACTTTTAAAATTTCTTCAGTAAAATCCAATGGGATTAAAATGAAATGTAGAAAACATTATGGTAAATTAATAATTTAAAAAAAAAAAATAGAACCGACTTAAAAAGAAGACCAAAAATATGCGCTAAGAAGAGAAAAAAATATTTTAAAAATTTCTCCAGCAAAATGCAGGTCAATGAAATGGAATTATTGAAGTCTGTGCCAAGTAAAAAGTTTTGTCATTACATTCGATAGAATTGACGTATGAAGCCTACATGGTGAGGAAAAGAGCGCCGACTTCAATATTTCCTGTCGCTGGACCTATATCTTGCTGGAGAAATTTTGAAAGCATTATTTTTTTCTTTTTAGCTCATTTTTTATTGTTTTTTGTATTATGTTGGTTCTATTTTTTGAGAAAAAATGATTAATTTACCTTAATGTTTTTTCGTTTCATTTAATTCCAGCCGACTTTACGTCTTACTGAAGAAATTAATAAAAAATTTTTTCTCTTGAACAGTTTTGATTCGTTTTTTACAGATTTTTTATTATATTTATATCATTTTGAATGTAGTCAAACTCTAAATTTTTAATCTTCATTTGAGTATATTATGGAAACGGAAAAGAAAAAAACGTGTTTTGATTATAAATTCAAATAAATGCGATATTTTTTTTTCTCATTGCATTAAATGGATTGGTTCATCAATTTTCAGTTGGTTTTCGTATTTTTTGCACCGTAAAATGCCAACCTCGTTGTAAGATGTTTTCTCATTTGATGTTTCAAAAGTTTAACTATTCGAGAAAACAAGAAGAAAAAATCATATAAATACGAACTTGCTGAAAGATACATTTAAAAAAAAAACAAAAAGAGAGAGAAAAAAGCGGTATCAAGTTAGTATTCGTTGATGAAAAAATATTCAAGGAGTTTCAATATAAATAAATATTTTGATTCGTCAAAACAATAATTATCGTTGGAATATCCTACATAATTGTAATGAAGTTCTAACAGATTGCACAAACTAAGTTTATTATTTCCTTAATCCCTCTTTCTAGGTATTGGGTTAAAAATAATCATGTAAAGTCGACCCCATGACAAAGAAAATAAAAAGTATCTTTTAGAAAAAAATTCCCTAAATACGATAGCTATAAGTCTAAATAAATAAAAAACTCCAGCGCAACAATACTACGCTAGAAAACCTAGTCTGCCAATTTTTACTAACAATTCCAAAAAAAAAAAAAAAAACCTATAACTTAAATTATGCAATACAGGAAAGATGCTCGTAACCTCTTGCGTCATAATTATAAAAAAGATACAATTCAAGCAATCCAGATCATTTTTATTACTTTTCTCCAGCAATTTTTTTTTTTTAACATTTTTCTCGGGAACTACTGAATTAATAATTAGTTACCAAACTTCTGCCTGGTCCAACTTAAAAACTACATTTCATGAAAATTTCAGCCCTATAATTTTTGTAGTTTCTTCAAAATCCTGAAAAATCCTCTTCTCCAGCAATAAATTTTTTCTTTTCAGTTTTTTTCGGAAACTACTAAAGTAATAGACATCAAACCTTTATTTATGACTTATACACACATACAAAAGGATGTATCGTGAAAATTTCAGCACGATTCCTTCTACAGTTTCTGAAATTTTAACCAGACCTGCCTTATATGAAATCTATCTCTCTGAAAATTCAGCCCTATATTCTTATATTAACTTTCCAATGATTCTGGAAAAACCACTTTTCCAGACATTTTTTGTTTTCAATTTTTCTCCAAAACTATCAAATTGCAGTAGAAACCAAATGTCTTTCAGACCTGTTGATATATGAGGACTATCTTTTGTAAAAATTTCAGCTCTGTTCATTTTGTAATTTTCTCAAAACCATGAACACACAATTTTGGCAATACGTAAAATACATATATAGGTACATTCACACACACATATATATAGTAGATTCCACATAATTATATTAAGTATGTAGTTTACTATGTACAATAAATGTATATTTACTATATAGATGAATGAAAAAATGCAACTTTATGAGCGAGATTGATGATGGAAAACAAGGTTTTACCAAAGAGACTTCACAACAGACAAAAAAAAAAAAACTGAATGGGAAAAAATACACAAACAGGGAAAAAAATTATTTGTTTTCCTGTTTGAGGATGACTATTTTCACGTTGTTCAAATAACAAGGATGAGCCAATGAGGAAATTCGAAAACTGGTACATATTGATAAAATGTTATCACATTCTTCTCATTCACTTTTTCATTTTTTATAATTGGTACGACATATCGATACCAAACTCGTTTCTAGCATGACTATTTTATAATTTATTGGACTAAAATAACTAGAATAATTCAAAAATTAATAATTCAAAATATTTTTTCATTCACCTATATAATAAAATACCTTACTAAATATAGTCGAAAAGCAAGCAATTGCCACTATTATGCGATTGCCATATGCGATTGCAGCGCACTCGCCTTTGGCTTGTGCCACAACTTCGCAACTCGTCCGCAACGCTTACTTTCCTCCCTTGTATAGTAACGTATTATTATATTAAAAAAAAAAAAACAAAAAAAGATCAATATGGGAAAATGGCACCAATTGTTTCATTTGAATGAAACGGATAATCTTGGTCATTCCCACCCCTATCATTTTTATGCTAATTTCTATGACCATCTCTATATCTATAATCAATTTAAGTTTACCAATAAGAAAATACCTGGTACAGATTGTTATGATTTTGAAAAACAAGTATCTTTTTTTACCGCCCTATGTCTCAACTCTTATAATAGTCTAGTAGTGAAAAAAATGTACCTATGTCTAAAAACTTTTTTATTTCAAATTTTATGTAGAAAAATTTCGGAACATACGTTGGTACGTTTGCCGTGTATCGTTTAGAAAATTCGATATCGAGGAACACTGAAATAACGAAGAATAGTCTGACGTTCAACATATTCGGGAAAACATCAGTTAAGGAAAATATATGTTTAGGAAAACGTGTTTCAGGGAAAATGGATTCGGGGATTTGGCATTCTGGAAAAAAGATTCGGATAGAAAAAATTCGGTAAAATATCCATGCGGGAAAATTGTCAGTCTGAAAAAAGGAATTGGAAAAGTATACGGTGACCGCTTCCCCCTTCTTAATGGAAGCACAATGTATGGGGATGGAGCATTTTTAACGCTTAGTGAGGACACGACCATCAACATATTATTTCAGCTATAAAATCTTTTGTAATCAATTGATTCCATTTCAACATCATTATCAACCTTATATAAGTAGTCTGCGTGGCGCAGTAGTTAGGTGTGGTTGGCTTTATGATTGAGAGATTGTAAGCTTCAAACGTGGGGGGTTTAAATTTTTGACTACTTCCTATGGCCTCGAAAACTATCCGTTAATTAAAAACATTTCGGCCGAACCCCTTTTTCTCTCCATAAGTTATGCTCTAGCTACGTAACTGATTTGAGACCAGCCACCAGGTCAATACATTCCCAACTCAAAATGGCGGTGTATATTGATTCAAAAACGTTATCTTACGGCACTATTTATTCATGGAGATCAATTCTACATTGTTTAGAAATGAAGTTGGTACCTACTTGCAAGTAGGATAATTCTAGGCGAATTTTTTGACGCGAAATATTTTAATGAATTCACCTAATTAGTGGCCAAAATAAAATCTAAATGTTATATTTTTTGATCATTTGAAGGACCAAAATTATCTGCGAGAAGGAAATCATTCTTTAAGTGAGTACGACTTTCATTCCAATTGTTTGGTTGGTAAGTGCAAATTCTCTTTTCTTTTATTTTTTATGCATAAAATACAACCTGAATCCCATTTTCTCGATCAGATCTTCTGAGAAATTCATCTAATGTTTTAAATAATAAATTACCTATGATACTTTACTAAAAAAGATGAATGTGTTCGTAGACGGGTTACTTTTATGATAATCGATTGAACGACATGGTACCCTCATGAGGGAGTCACATTTTCTTAAATCTGGAGTCGAGATGCACGAAATTCATTAGGTGGCTTTTCTTTGTTGTGTGAAATTGTAAAAGGGAGAGATTTAGAGTGAGATAAAGTGAGAGTAAAAAAGGTGGAAAATAGAAGAATTTAAATAGAAACACCAACCGCCTAGCAGATGTCCGCATTTTCACGGCGTAGGAAACGGTCACAGTAATATATTTCACGCTTCTTCAAACAGATTTCGAGACATGAGAAACTCGATAAAATGTAAATTCGATTCTACGCGAGAAAAAACTGAAATTTTCCCAGACGTGTTTCACTTAAATAACGGGCGAAAATAAACAATAGGTTGAGAAGTCACGTTCTTTCACTCACACACACTCACACACACGGAGCTTGAAAAGAAAATATAAATTTTAAATTATTTATAGTCTTTGTTTTTCTTCTTCAACGGTAATTGGTAAAAAATAAAATTTCGGTAGTTTTTCCGGGTTTTTAGCTTCGTGAATAAATTCAATTCACCCATATTTTTACATCCAGAATAAGTACCTACTCACATTCACATTCGAAGACAATGGAGAAAATGGTAGGTACATAATTTTGAATGGTAATTTTTACAACAAAAATTAACAAGATTTTTCCCTTTCCGCTTGGTTTTAACAACTCAATGTGGGTGGTATGCCAACCGCGATGGTGACGTGCCCCAACAAAACAAACCCGGTTGGCTGCACATTTTTTTACAAAATGCCACTTTCAAATAACCCAAGATTCACAAAACGCCCTTTAAGTCCGCGACACCAGATCCTAAAAACATGGCTTGGAAGACTAATACCAGTTAAGGGCCAAAAGTCTGGTGTGCTTGGATAGCCAGTCCAAGATTTGTTTCTCAGAAATGTCTGAAACTTGGAATTTTAATAATACCAAAATAAACATCAAAATAGCTGTTGAATTTCGAAACCCCACCAAAAGGAGACACACTACATAGTGGAAAACATAGCCACCCCCACTCTTTGGCCATATTAGCATAAATTCAGTAGGAACATTATAAAAAATAAAGACACCAGTACATCAAGGGAGATTATTGACTAAGCGCGAAAGAATATTCAGGCAGATAAGGAGGTCATTGATTGCGCACCAATGTCTTTTATCCCCTGTTATCGATAGCGCGCTGGTTCATGCATATGCCTTTTTATGTGATACGTTGATGGTGTGCCTAATAAATCTGGCCAGTTTGTATCAGTTTGTCAAATAGTATTTAACTAATAGGAAAAATTCAAAATATTTACTTTTGTTTCAAATGGTAGTATAACAGCAGGATTCAGTTTAGTTAACTGCAACAAGCATTGCAGCTCTGCTGTTCTAATTTTCTGGAAAAGAAATGGAACGAACATTTAATTGAGGAAAATTATTAAATTAGAAGAGGCGACTGAATTATTTTCAAAGTATCGAAGAATCGAAACACTATTTACTAACGATTTATCATTAAGTTCAATTGAAAAGGATTTTACAGCATCTGGAATATTTACAAAATTTATGATTTTAAATTCTAAAGGAAGAAAACAAAAATTATTGCCTAAAATGTTTTTATGTCAACCTTTTGAATCATACATACATGAGCAAATAAGAAAAAATTTGAACACCCAAAGTTGTATTTGATAAGGGATAAAGGGATGTAACAGAGACAAAAATGTAGAAATTAAATTGTGACTGTCTTATTCGTTATAATTTTAATTATTCCTGGCACTCTGTTCTTTCTTCTTCCACAATTTGAATTTTATCCAGGGCTAAAAGACACGAAAAAAAACAAAAACAAAACAAAACAAATGACCTAAAAAATTGGTGGCATTATTTTACAAGGTTAGATTTAAACCAGTTATAAAAACGGCATTTCAACATCAAATACTAGTCGAGTATGTGAGATTAATTGCACAGATAACAAGGTTCATAAATAGTCCGACCATCTGCATGCGCCCTTACTTTTTTCTCCTTAATATTCAGTCTTCACCCTAATTTTGTAAAGTATTAATGGCATTCCTAAATTACGGGCAGAAAGCCCTTTCCATTGATACCTCTTTCACATTACGTCCGATGATTTTTTTCTCTACACTATTGACGGGTTTTGGTGGCGTGCAATCAATTGATTGCCAATTTTTGTATGATCACAGGCAGGCGCGCAATCAATTGATTGCTTATTATTGCAAAGTCACAGGTGGGCGCACAATCGATACTCCAGTCCTCTCACACCCTTTTCTTCTTTTGGCGCACTATCGATGCGTTTTTCTGAGCTTCGCGCTTAATCGATATGCGCCCTACATCAATACCTGGAATTTTATTCATATCGAAGAGATACAAAGTAAGTGAAGATTTCATTCACAGTTGTCCTCATCCATGAGTAGGAATGAACGAATTGGAAACACAAGTAAAAAATAAAGTTATGAAAAACAAGGTAAAAAGCCTGAATTGACAAGAACACAAGAGCAGGCCAGTGCAGAGGTTGAATGGAGAGTAATCGGCCGCATTGCCGGTGATTTCAGACAAACCACTATTGCTGGAGATATGGCCAGATCAATTTAAAATTTTTATCTTAGAAAAAACTTACGCATTTGTAAGAAAGACACTTTTACTGATGTTTTTAGGGTCTGGTTACCTGGTTACCTGTAAAGATTCAAGAGATTCAACATTCATAAGACCTAGGTGATTTTTTTTTCACTAGGTATTCAATATACAAAGTGTGACTCAAACGTGGCATTAGAGAATTGACACATTTTCTTGCCACAAAGTGACAAAACTCTAGCCAAGCAGAAATAAAAAATATCTTAGTCATAAGTTCATCTCTGTCGTATATGTGCCACAAGGGTCATTAATATTGTAAATTTGTGATACATTGATGTGATAAATTATTGAAATACTTTGTGATGCATTCTATTTCACCAAAGTGTGGCGTTTCTGTAGTAGTGACACTTGCATGTTCGCATCCCATTATTAAAAAAACAGTTGGCCTTTGTTTGTAGTAGTACACACTTTTGTCATTAATTAGCAATTTTGAAACATAGTTGAATCAATCTGATGTTATTTAAGTGAAATTCATACGTCCTACGTGACCACTCATATGTTATTTTTGATGTATGAACATTTTAGAACTTGGTCTATGGTAGGGGCTAAATGAGAACTACAATTGTCAGATTTGTGTAAGTGTAATTTTTACAATTGATTTGTGTATACTACCACTCACAAGTACACTATTAACGTAGATTTCGTGGAAATAGCCTGAGGTTTGAAGTTGGTAATTGTTTTTATGTTTACAGATCAATCCTTCATGAGTATAGACTCAGCAGAATTCACAATTTTTTTTTTATGTTACTTTCACAGTAGTAGGTATGTTACGTAAGCATTACATTTGTAACACAAACACAGAAGGTAAAATTTACATGATGCCTAAGTTAAGTTTATGAATGAATGTGACATTAATGTCAGCATTGTGATTTCCAGTAAACACATAATTTATGTATCATTTTCATGATTTTACTCGGGAACATTACTATCATTGGGTTTTTCATTGTATGATCTGTGAGCAGTAAAAATCAGTGATACCTACTTTTATGCTACAACTGGTTTACAGCTGACATCTGTGTGACCTTTGCAGTGTCTCTACTCCGACGGTCATTTGACGTTTTACATTTATACCACTAGGTATTGTGGGTCAGATCTTACATATGAATTGACAGACAGGTAATTACAGCCTTTAGCCAATAGTTTTACATCTTGTGGTATCAGTTAACAAATTTCTCCCTTTATATGACAATCGCTTGAAAAACGAGTCGTTGTTTCACTATTGCGTCAAACATTTTTATCTCTTTTGAGCCATATGTCTTGTATATTGTATGATTGTTGTACTTATGTTATATTTACATCATTATGACGAATTTATGGCTACAACGTGATTAAATTGTGGTATAACATTAAATAAGTCACAGGTGCTTCCAAAGAAACGCAGTCATGTCACATGTGCGTCACACACAACCTACCTATAATTTCAATGAAGCCAAATCAGCAACCGAGACCGGTGCTATTTATAAGTACTTACCAGATTCATTAAAGATGTGATTTTAACATACAGGGATCATCGTTGTGAATGTTAATGTTAACTATTGCAGGTTAAATATCAAAAATATTTTGGCACGTGTGATATGCGAGAGCAATATTACATGAATTCTTATACGTTATTAAGCATACAAAAATGTTTAGTAATAAATTTAGTATGGATCATGAAGTAATTTTCAATATCGACCTGACAATGTACCAAACAACTGTGAAGCAGAGATGAAAAATATTGATTTTTTGCTCTGATGTTTCGTTACATAATATTATTGCCTCGATCAAACAATAACTTTCTTTAAAAAAAAAAAAGTTAATAATTAAGTTCAATAGGTACGTATCAAGAATTACTTAAGTATAACATTAATTTGTCATTCCTATGGGAAGTCAGAATTCATCCAATAATAGATGATATGATTTTAAGCAGATTTTTCTCAGTATTTGATGAGTTCCACGTGGAAACTATGTAGATAATAGTTAATTTTTCTTTTTTTTTTTTTCTTTTTTTTTGGTAATAATAGAAAATTGACCACTGAATATTTTCTAACTACTTAAAGTATTTTCATGACCAAAAAATACTTAACCAACATAGGTATAATTATTGGAAAAACTCATTTTTGGACACACTTAATACACTAGCGCTGGGAAGGAAAGTAAAGAGTTGGATTGTGGTTTTGAAGATTCATCCAAACCATTCATAAAACTGAAAATTGTTTTCCAATTTTGTCGAATGGACGTCAATTTTTAGGCTGACGAGCCTAAATTATTAATAAACATTGGTTAAATAGCATAGGTACTTAAAGCTAGTCTATGGCTAGAATGTTCTCTAATTTCTATCTTTTTTAATTTTTCTGTTTTTTCTGTTTCTTATTTTTTTCCAATTTAAATCAAAACTTCTTTTGGCATTCTTTTTACAATCGAAAAATATTCGATTTTCAACCTATTTCTGCGACGAACTGACCTTTAAGAAAATACTCGGAGGATATAGATTTATCAAATGCGAAGAAAAAAAAAAAGTAATGGGTAAACTTTTATCCCGAAGATATTTGGATATATTATCCAAAGAAAATGAATGAAAAACTTCTTCATTCGTACGACAAACAATCTAAGCATACGAGTTTTTCAACTTTTCCCGTTGAAGGAGGAAGAGGAAAACCAGAGCCATGGTAAAGGAACTTGACGAATTTTTATTTTCTTAAAATAGTTTTTCTCGATTTCGTTGGCGAAACTCGAAAAGATAACAATTTCGCATTAGAAATACGCTCGATTATCGATATATAATTTTATTTTACTACGTTCTTTTTGAAAAACAAAATTATAGCGTATATTTTTATGGAAAAAACGAGATTGAGAAAACAAAAAGAAACAACAACAAAAATGACAACAAAAATAAAAAAACGCACGCAAAAAAAAACGACAGAAAACAAATTATACAGTGTTTTTCCTTTCTATGGTTTTTCCTTCTAGTTACTGATGCGACGATAGTCTTTTATGAGCTACCCCCATTTTTTTTCCTTCCTTTTCCGTTTGTGATTTCTGCTGAGAAATTATTTCGTATTCGTTTAAGGAAGAATTCGAAAATATGAATTTGTAAAAGCAATCGAGGGTGATTTAATAAAAAAAAAAAAAAAAAAAATATC
Source organism: Ericerus pela (assembly GCA_011428145.1). NCBI lineage: Eukaryota > Metazoa > Arthropoda > Insecta > Hemiptera > Coccidae > Ericerus > Ericerus pela. The sequence continues at coordinate 281,736 of WOFM01000519.1, read as the reverse complement.
AACCATGCGGAAAATGTATTTTTTTTATTTTTTTTTTATTTATTTTTTATTTTTTTGCTTTTCTCCTCTCGAGTACGGTTATTGTAAAAATATTTAGCATTTCCTTTTTATGTTTGGCATTTCTTTCGATTAATCTGAGCAAACAAAAAAAGTCTTCAAGAGTGGCATTTGTTGATGGAGAAAGAATTACAAGTATACGGTGGGTACAATGAAATAAAATCGGTTGATTTTATCATAAAACTAATATTTAGCATGAATTTAACGTTAACTACCTACCCACTCGATACGTATACCCACCCAATATCCGCAGAATATCAAATAGTTGGAGAAAATTTTCGAACATAAAATTTTAGATGGCTAGGTATATTGGTTCTTAAGTATCTACGGTATGATTGTATGAAAAGATTATTCATACCAATAGCGTAGTAAGGGGTTGCGACGCCCGTGGCTCAATTCGATCTCGGCGTCCTTTGAGATAATGCAATCTTAATTTTATTCTTTAACCGTCTGTGTTAACATTGACACTGTTTTTATAGGACACGAATATAGGGAGGGGGAAGGTTTTGGTCGTTCCAATGACCCCCTTTGAAATCTACAAAAAAAAAGTAAGACAAAGTTATAAAAAACCGAAAAATTATACTTACGTATAATTACACATCAAATATTTTCATTACTCACCATTGTAAAATATTCTTTTATACTGTACCTATATCCACGTCTCTCACTCTCTCTCTCTGTATCTCTCTGTATCTCTCTGTATCTCTGTATCTCTGTATCTCTCTCTCTATCTCTCTATCTCTATCTCTCTATCTCTCTATCTCTATCACTCTATCTCTCTATCTCTATCTCTATCTCTATCACTCTCTCTCTCTCCCACTCTCTCTCTCTCGTTTTCTCTCTTTCTCTCGTGCCTACAAATATTCACTTGCATAATAATGGAAATATTTTTGGTAAATGTTTTTAGGAAAATTTCTTTATCATTGTAGTGGAGATTAGTGTGTGTTTTTATAATTTTGAAATTCTTATTTAATGGGGGGTGTAGATTTTGTCGGTTCAGGGAATTGAACCCGGGACCTACATATTTGCCAGCTAAAAGCAGTGAACTTAACCTGACAACCATCTCACTGCCTACTATAACTTTCAAATGTATTATGTATTAGGCACGGTATGGCGGTTCCCACAGGGGACTTTCTTTTCTATGTTTTTCTTTTACCTCACCTCACCTGATCTCACATAATACAAAAACAATTTATAAAAATAAAATTTACCATACCTAAACACCACTCCATGAAAACAATTAAAATAAAATCAATTTACCCTCTCTAACCACTCACTTTATGAAAAAAATTAATTAAAAATTTGAAAAATATTATATTTTGTCTGAAAATCAAACCCAACACCTCGCATATGGCCAGCATATACTGAGACTATATGCCCCAGCAGCTGATGCAAGATAACAAATCATTTGTAACTATACTATTATAGCTAATTTCTTTCCTGCTCTCTCTCTCTCTTTCATCATACTCTTTCACTATATATTTCTTTTTGTCCCTCTAAGAAGTTAAATAAATATGTTTTTATCGAAAAAATATATATATTTCATTTTTCTTAAAATACAGTAGTCCAGGTCGGTATTGATTTTAAACTTTATAACTTTTTGCAGCCTCATATCTCAAGAAGGGGATAATAATTATAGAGCCATTAAAATTTTGAGAGTATACCTATATCACTGAGTAAAATACGTTTTTATGAAAAAAATGCTAGAAAACTTTTTTGAGGGGTAAGGGGTCAAAATCAACAACTTTTCTCCCAAGGGAGACACGGCCCTCGGATTACGGATTTGACTTAAAACCTTCCTTAGGACAACACAAGTAAGTCCTGAAAAATTTCAGCTTCATCAGCATACAGACAGACAAACATTCACATTTATATATATATATATATATATAGATAATTACAATATGAATTAGAGTTTTTGGTGCTAAAATTCTTCTTGACTTATAAAAAAAAAGTACCTCGAACTCCACTCCCGTGTCATCCCTAACCTCAATATTAATAAGAAGAATTTCATACAAACCTACTTAAAAACTCCTGCAACACAAAACGTTCTATTTCTAATGAAACTGGATGAACCCTGTCTTTTCTTGCCTTCTCCTTTGTCTCAATATGGATGGACTGTACCTTGTCGGAGTCTCTCAGTCTATACTTGAAGCATTGTTGAAGGATTTTATTTGATTCGCAATCGTTCATTGTTAACAATAAATAATGAGTTTTTTTCTACCTAATTCTTGTCTTCGTTTTTGGGTTTTTTTGCGATAGAATTGTGACTTGAGTCCCAAAACTACAGCATTGCTACGCCTCTGATTCATACAAAATAGATAGGTATGTCCCGTAAAGTAAGAATTTGAAACTGAATTAATAATTACAAAGGTTTGATCGCAAACATATGTTGGGGTTGGAACTTCAATAGTTGATTAAAATGCTCCACTTTCATTACGCTGCGCTTCCACCAGGCAGCTGCAACTTGTGGCTATTTTTAGTTTATTAATTTTCTTAGATAACTAAACGATCTAAATTAGTTCAATGTAAATTTAATATAAATAAAATTTAAAACAAAAGAGTTTCCAAACATTTTTTTCATGACTATCATTATGGGATTGGGGTTGAGGTACAGATTAAGGAAGAATTTTTATTATTTTCACATAATTGGGAAGCTAAAAATGAATAATACAGATATAAAGATGCCTAAAGAAATTAAGGTGTTGGTATTTTGCATCAATATGTAGTCGATACATCATATTTTCATTCTTGTACCTATTCTTGTAATGCAAATGAATCATAAGAAAATTAATGAGACAATTACAATTTTTGTACGATTTTCTTATGGTTTATTTCCGTTATTAGAGACCACCATGTAATTATAAGCCTGAAATATAATTATAAAGGATAGATATTGTTGGAAAATATCAATATATTAATTTCGCTGCATATATTTTCGTTTATATTCAAGTTTAACTTCCCAGTAAGAAAATAATACAAATTATTATGATTTTGAAAAAACAATATCTACTTTTATTTCCAACTTGTATTTTTAAGTTCCTATGATAGATATTAAAACAATATTTGTGACAACACTTTCTCATTAAATTTCATTTACATTAAATTTATAATGAAATAGTCTACTTTCATTGTAGATCGTTTAGCTATCGAGAAAAATTGAAAAAAATAAAAAATAAACACACTTTGTGGACCCTTTCCCCTATAGAAACATTATGTTCGTGGTGGAGCATGTTTATCCCTTATTGAAGATTCACGGATTTAATTAGTTTTAGCCGTAAAACCTTTTATAACTAACAATTCCATTTCAACCAAAACATTTTAAACCTTATTTTATTGTGATAAAAAGTTATAAATAGTTCGACCAATCGGAAAAAGTAGCCATTTGTGAAGTACAGCTAAGTGTTCCTCAGAAAATTTGTATCAATTTTTTCGAAAAAAAGCGTTCACAGTTTGTTCCAAAATTTTCCTTCATAGAAAAAAATAAGAAAAGAGAATGCAAATATTTGCTTAAAAAAGAGTACAGAAAACAATATAGAAGGATATGGAGAAGAAAAAAAGATGAATTAATCAAAGAACTTTCTTTACTTTTTCATTTTCTTAAAATGAATTCAATATTGTAAAAGAAGTAAAAACTCGTCGCCGAAAAGAAAAAAGTATCAGAAATTATTTTTGCCCAGGTAATTTCTGTTTTTCTTAAGAAAATATTCAACGCTCAGATGGTAACAAAAAATCTAACCACCTTCAAAACACATAAAACGAATAAAAATGCTCTAAAAAAAGAAAAATAATTATTTTAAAATTTCTCCAGTAAAATGTACTGGAATTAAAATGAAACGAAAAAAAGTATTAGGGTAAGTTGACGATTTTTTTCAAAAAACAGAACCGACTTCTAAAAAAAAAAAGTACTTACCTAAAAATAAAAAAATAATAATTTAAAAATTTCTCCAGCAAGATATAGGTCTAAGGAACTGGAATTATTGAAGTCGGAGCTAATTAAAAAGTTTTGTCATAAAATTTGATGGAATTGATTTATAAAACCTACATGGTGAGATGAAAAAAAGGCGTCGACTTTAATAATTCCAGTCTATAGACTTACATCATACTGAAGAAATTTTAAAATACGAATTATTTTTCTATTTTTAGCGCATTTTTTATTTTATTTTTCTTCAAGTCATTTCTATTTTTAACCTGACCCTTCAGGTTTTAGCGATGGGTCCCCAGCCAAAAAACGACAGGAAAGAGCGACCCAAAAGTAGCGCGTATATAAGACCACACATTATAATAAAGACACTGATTGTTGAAGGGTCAGGTATTTTACAATTAGCCGTCAGGCTCAAAGTAATAACATCCTGGGGGGTGGAGGGGGCGGAGCCCCCTCCCGAGGCGCGAAGCGCCGAGTTTCTGTTTGAAAAAATTATTAACTTTCCATAATACTTTTTTTCGTTTCATTTTAATTCCAATTGATTTCACCGGAGATATTTAAAAAAAAAATTTTTGTTTTTTGAAGGTGGTTAGATTTTTGGATGAAAAAATTTTCAATAATTATTCATTTCCAACGTTTGCTGCAATATTACTTTAAAACTAATAGTTTTTTATTTAAATATAACTCCAAAACTACCTCATCGATTATAAAAACAATTTAATGGAACCAAAATAGGATCATACTCTATCATTCAAAAGAAATTCATCATAATCGGTGCGCGGGTTGAGAAGTCATGCAGGAACACACATTAAAATATATATATATATATATATATACACGGATCGAACTGATAACCTCCTCCTTTTTGTAAAGTCTGTTAAAAAGTATAAAAAATTAAACAAATCAAGATTTATTTTCTCTTCAGAATTAGATATTATTACTTTAGCTTACAATGAAGAAGTATCGGCTGGAACAGACCAGCGTTTTGTCGAGTTTTTCTTGATTTTTTTTTCTCATGGTATAGCACGGAGGTCTCATTCGCCCGTGATAAAATCACATATCTTTTTTCTATGTTATGAAGATGTAAGTTGCATTCTTTTTCACACCATCATGCCCTACCCATATACTTGACCAATTTTTGCAAAATTTTAGCCTCATGTATAATAGGTGCTTACAATGTTTATTCTTGGATGATTTCTGCCATATTTTGTGATAAAATCTTTATTTTGAAAAGCTGTAATTAATATAAAAAGTTTCGGTTCTTGACCTGTTCTTTTCAGAGTTAGTCCTCAGTTCTGTTAAATGATTTTAATTCGGTGTCAGTTCTGAGAAGTGAAAACACAAACTGACAAACAACTATAAGAGCTGTAATTAAATTTATTAGAAAGTTTTCACAAAAAGAAAGTCAAAAGTCAAAAAATTGAGGGCTGTAATTAAGTTCGAATGTTTTCACAAAAATTTTGAGTTTTGTACCATTTCCATTGAAATTTAATGTCTTACACGTACATCACACATATTTGATAATTCCCTGATGTACAAGGGTTGGATATAAGACTTTCTCGATGACAAGTATTATTTTGTTGGACAAGAAAATTAATTCACGATCAAATTTTCAAAATCGATTTATAGTCCAGGATGTTTTTATCTCTTAATAATTCTACTAGACAGTACTCAATGCTGCTCTGCAGAATAATTAACAAAGCTAGATAAACCATAAATAAATTTTTAAATTATAAATTTTATCAGGTCTATGATGAAGACAAAAAAATGATTTGGAGTTAAACTAAAACTGAAATATGCGAATATCCAAATATATCTCTAATTATGGTCACATGATAGTGTTACAGAAGTGGCTTTTATCACTATAGTAAATGCATAAGCCCTTAATTCGTTAATTAAAATTATTTCACAAAATTACTTCCCCAATATTATTTTGCAAATTATTTCTTCAGATTCGATGCGCATATGCCACTACTACACAGCTACACACAGACACAAAAAAAAATTAGTTGCTTCCTCCGAAACAACAAATTGTACAGTGTTACCTATAGGTGGCAGAAAAAATCCAGGGCTGGCACAAACCTAAGTGCTGCAGAGTGGCGCTTCAGAGTTTGTATGATATAAGATGCCAATAATATGCAGAATTTCTCTTAAATTACTGAACTTAAACAACCAATAACCAAAAAAACGTACCTATTGAGAAAATATAGTGGATCATTGTCGAGGTCAACAATTAAGTTATTCCATTTCCAGATTATGTTAACTAGTCTGGACATTTTCCTAATAGTCAGCCAGGTATTCATTTTTGGACCCATCTGTAAGCATGTAACCGGATTTAGCTTTATGCCTGAGGAAAGGACTCACGTGAGTGTTTCCAAGTTCAGGGCCATGCCATCAATCCAAAATTACCCCATTAAAATTTAATTAATACTTCATATTAAGAACAACACCTTTTATTATAAAAGTAATAAAATCCACATTGGAAACATATACAAAGTAAAAACATAAATGTTTTTTAGAATACATAAGAAAACGGAAGTATTGTCATTGTGTAAGATGAACAGAAAATTTAAACAACAAAATATAAGTTTTTTTTTTTTTTAAGCGAAAAGCAAAAAAAAGAAAGTCATGAATTCTGCTAGGGTTATACTCGTGAAATCTACGTTAATAGTGTAATTGTGAGCCTGCGTGTTGCACATACACTCAACCACACACCTATATTTCATGTAACACACAAATGAGAGTTAAAATAGTAAGAATTATAAAAATCTGGCCCCTACCATGGACCAAGTGCTACAATGTTTACACATCAACAAGAAGCGTTTAAGGAGAGGGAGGGAAGAAAATATTTCTTACTTATAAACTTTTTTCCATCTAAGTAAAAAAAAAAGCTCAATAATTTTTTTTTTAATTTTTGTTAGAGTTGTGAAATAAGATGATAAGAGGAAAGTGGGGAAACTTTTCCATAGAATTTCAATAAAAAGAGCAAATAATTCTCAGTTTAATAAAAGTATTATATTTTATTTATTTTTATTTGACAAAGCAAATGTATTTATACGAGCTGCTAATCGAGAAATAAATTCATCAATCAGTGGCTCAAGATTTACATCACTCTTATGTATACGCATTACCGCCATATTATTCAGCCTTTAAGCACATAACAAATTTCTGATAAATGTTTTTAGTCTCTATAGAGCTGAATATGATCGTTTACATGTAGCATTTGATACAGAAATAGTTAAAGAAATACGAAAGACAAAAAAATTCAGGAATAACATTAGTTACATCTAAATTGTTATGGAGAAAACAAATTACATCATTTATATTTACAGGCTTATATCCTAAGCGAGCATTCAGGGCATCTAACAATATCCCTATGTAATATTAAACGCACTTTATCAAAATTATCAGCTGCATAGAACTTTACAACATCATCAACATGGTCATTGTTTCCAATGACAAAACTTTCAATATTATTTAAAAATGTCATTGTTTCAGAATCAAATCTATCATTGAATGAGTTAATCATTAGGTCTATTATTTCCAAAAATTTCTTACAATAATAATCAGCTGGGGTTGAAAATTGGTGAAATTCTACACTAGAATTTCATCAACTTTCCATAAAGAACGACATACATTGAAATTGATTTGAGATACACTTTACATAAGAAAATTAATTACAATTAATTACCTGTTGTTTTGGGTTGTTGTTGCTCAGATGAAATAATTGTAGATGTTCAGGACAAATTCTGATTCGAAGAAAGCATTGAAGAAGAATTAGAAACACTTGCCTAATTTGTAGTCAACTCTGATAACTTAAACTCAGGACTTTCATCCTTTTTAAATTAAAAAAAAAAAAAATTCCGTATATCCATAGGAATTTTGAATAATAGAATATTGAAAATCAGTAAAATTTTAGAAACGATTAACAAATGAGTAAAACAGAGTAAGAGGCATCCAGATTGTCAGATGTCAATATTCAATATACCTACTTCTATTACACTTGTATTGTAGTGGCCAGTTTCAGTTATATTATTTATACATCATACAGTCACACCCACTCTCATATTATATTTTCATTGAAAAATTATTGGTTATTTGGTGCCAGTATGTGAGTATGTTTTAAATTTTTTACCAATGAATGAGAAAAAATATTTGAATGTGAATGTATAAGGCTATTTGTATATATATGCTTGTATATGAGATGAAAAGAAACCAACAAGTCTTTACGTAGTTACTTTTTATCTTTTTATTGTTTTTTTTAGTCTCCTGGATAATAAAAAAAATTCATTCGTACTCTTTTTTGTTAAAGACAGAAACAGACAAAGAGAAAGAATGATTAAACATTTTGACCTTGTGAAGTTGTGAGTCTGCAGTCTGCAGTCTGCCGTCTGTCGTCTGTCTCTGTCTTCAATAAATTACAAAAATGTAAAATGAAATAAAGATTAAAAAAAAAAAAACAAACAAGACGTTGGATTTGATTGTCGCATCACTGAGTGGTGCGTTGCACCACACAAAATTGCTTGTGTGGTGCATTTTGTCCTCTGCACCACACGTTTTTCCGGCCATGTTTGCAGATGTATAATCCAGTCTTCCGCGAATTGAGAAGAAGAAGAAGAAGGAGGAGTGAAAAAAGTAGGGTAAAAACAGGTTTTGGGATAAAAAACGCAGCTAAGAAAACAGGAGAAAGATGGAAATTTCCGCAATGATGCGAATAGCATATAGGTACCCCGGAAAATGCCGGGAAAAGACGTGAATTTCCGGATGGATTGTGTTTAATATTTAGAAATCAAAAATTTATTACAAAATAAATATTAGCCGTGTGTATGCGAGGTCAAGCTGTTTTTAAGTTTACTCGTGGGTGTCTTCGTTAAACACTGTTGTTATACCTTTGTGAGAATTATAGGTCGGTACAAATGTTATAACATACCACAGCCTAAATTCAGTTCATTTATAATAGGGAATTTAATTGAAAAAAAGAATAAAAAAATATTATTTACATGGCACATCATCGATAATTCTATCGAAGTTGAACAGTTACGTGAAATTCGTTAAATTTAAGACGTCAACGACTGACCTAAACGTAGCCGAAGTTGAGAATACCGATCAGTCATTAAAGTTGTTCGGAAATAAAATTCCGCCAGACCAGTGTATTTTATTCTTCGTTTAACACTTCGCCAACGAATTTTCATCGTCGAATAATTTTTCCTACATTTTTCTCCCGATCAATTCTCCTTTCTCCGTATTTCGATGAGGCGCAGATAAAAACAATTATTTCGCTTCCATGGTGACACTTTGGCGTGGAAAAAAAAATATAGAAAAAAAAGAAAAAAAGTTTAGATCGCAAAGTTGATACGAAAGAGAATGCAGGTTGGAAAGAACGATTAACTGGAATCGTTTTTAACCGTTTTTGCAGGTCTTCGTCAAAATATTTTCGAAAGTGTCTTCCTGCGTAAAAACTTTCAACGATTACTTTCCCCTTTGAATTAATCTGCGAGAAGAAGGTCCGATACAGATTTATCGCAACTTTCTTTGGCATTTCGAACTTTACTTGAGAATTAAAATAGTTTCGTCTCGCTTCCATAATTAATAAAGAAAAAAGGCAAAAAATAAGTTTACTTGAGCAGCGATGACGAATTTTTTATGTAAAAAACAAATTTAATTTACCTATACTGGTTTTCGAGAAATTTTTTCCCTCCAAAATAAAATATCTTTCATAGAAAGTGTTTCCTGGGAACCCCCTTGATTTTTAAAAATAGATGGTAATTACACCTTAAGAAAAATAAACAACTGTTCAAATAAACGTGTGTGTCCTGTTCTCAATGGTTAAGGAGTTAGGTTCTACCAAAATCATGATATTATTCAGTAATTTCCTTAAAAATTTTATATTACTATGTAGACCATAGCACTTACCGTGAGGAATAAAACTGGTTCTTGTAATGGCCAAAAGAGGTCGTTTAGTACTAGAAACGAACCTTTTTAGGTGTGGTTATACTTCCTTCAAGTTATAACAATATTCGCGGGAATGTTATTAACAATCGAGAATTATTTTAATTATTAAGTTTACTATTTACAGCTATTGTGGACCTTAACTGTCAGAGAGACTTTAAATGAAGTTTAAACACAATAAATTTTTAACACTCTATTATAATAGGTAATACTTTGTACGTACATAAGTACTATATTTAAGATAACTTGATCACTCACAGTACTACGACTGAATGAATATAAAATTACACTACAATTATTTTAGTGTAAACAAGAGTTTATATATGCTATCAGGGTATACATTTTTACATAGTATTAGGTATGAAGTAGGGATTTATTCATTTGAGAATATTTGAGGGACCAATGCATTAAGGTCACCAAATATCTCGTTAAAAAACGTGTTGTAAGTGCTGGCAGGAAGTCAAGGTACTTTTGCCAGTTAACTGTTCAATTTAAAGGGACAAATGTACAGAATAAAAATACGTTTTTTTGTGTAGACAAATGTGTATGTCAATATAATAATATGACAAACATATTTGTTACAGTTCTCATTTATACTCTTGCTCTTTTAATTCATAAAGAATTCGAAGAATTAGGCTATAACGTAATCATGTCTTGGATTTTTTAGTACAACTTTGAGGACCCCTAGCAGCTTTGCTATACAAGATAGAGTAAACGTGAAAATAACAATTTTTGTTCTTCGTGATGAGTATTATGAATTTGCATAGACAAATAACAAATTATGGCGTAAATTTCTTAATGTGATGCTTTTAGTATACCTTTGCTTCTAAGTCGTTGTCAGTGGGACACCTGTTTATTGAAAACATACTATCTACTGTTAAAGTTCAAGTGATTTCTAAAGAAACACTCTGTGTAAGCAAACTGATACTTCATAGACTCCAATTGATAAACTAGGTTGTCCATTTATAACCAAAATCCCCTTTTTTCCCTTTGTTTTTTAAGATAGAAAAAAGTTGTCTAAGGTGATTCCCTTTAGTTTTCAGCGTACATTTTTCATTTATATAGGTGTTATTAACTAGAAATTATTTTCAAATATGAAAGTTTTCTCAACTACTTTCTTTCAGATATCATTTTTTAATACTTTTTATACAAAATTTTATGCATTGAATTATTTGTCATCATTAACACACGTTTGTGATATCCCATGAGGAGTGGCTTCATCCAAAATGAAAACAGCTCTAAGGAGAACCGATAATTTTTAAACCTATTAGATTTTAATCAAAACATTAAACCAATAATTCGATAGTCTCTCTATCGATAAGTTTTTGAAAAATATTATAGAGGTTATGAATCGAAAGAGATCAATAATTGTACCCAACAAGAAATAAATAATTACACAAAGTAACGTCTCAGAAGTGTGTGTATTTACATCAATCATGTATGATGAGAGTATAAGTCCATATTGAGTGAGTTAAACGAAGACTTACGAAGATAAACGAGTGAGCGGCAAAAATTTATTACAACGTAGCTGCGAGTAATAATATAAAAGTATATCAAAAGATAGTAGAGTGTTTGTAGGAGTGAGAGGGGAGAAGGATTGATGATCTCAACAAATATTGATACTCTATCCATAGTCAAAAGAAAATTTCATCATGGTCAGGTAGTCCAAAACTACGATATTTCACAACACTAGAGAATACGAGGGGAAATAAAGTTAGATCCATAATTTACAAAATTTATTTTTGAATTTATCTATGTAAAACTAATCTATCTGACTAACTGCTGATTCCTAATTAAAAGTTCAATAAAGAAATTTAGGGAATGGGATAGTGTTTGATGAAATGAAGGCAAATGTTTTCATTTTTCTTTGTTTATAGGTGTGTTCGATCGCCTGATTATCTGTACAGATTCTGTACATGTACTATAGTGAAATTTACAGAAAAACTACAGAAAATTATTTGGACGAGTGCAGATTCTGTGCATAATTATGTTTGAGCTTCACTTGTAAAAATTAAGGATCTCTCAATTTCACTGTAATATTACAGCTGATCCAGAGGAAATGAAATTTTACAGATTGGTTGGACTTGTTGTTTATTGGGTAGTAGCTGCGGTTCTAACTTGTTGATGAATTTCATTTGTTTTTAGTATCAGGATATCGAATTTTGATTTATTCAGTCATCGGCGATTTTATTTTTTATTTTTTCTTTGCTTCTTTTGAAATTACTAATAATTTGATACGATGGCTTAAAGTTCGATGGAAATTCAGTAATAATATGACGATACTGAAACTTCTACATTTTTAATAAGAATCTACCCAAATTGATAAAAAAAAATAAGCAAATGACTGTAAAATTACAGATTCTTGTTCGATCTTTATATTTACAGTGAACTTAGCTTTAACTGTGAAAAATCCAGAATCAGGAATCTGTAACTTGTAAAAAAACAAATTCGCTCAAACACACCTTATATCATTTTTGTATCAAACCTAGTTTATAGCATTGCGTATCAGTTTATTGAATTTTTACAAAATATTCAAACATTTGACTTACATTAGGCTTTCTTTAAGTCAAAAACCATTCAGTCAGCGAAGAATTGTTTATCTCCTCTTGTAATGGTACAATTACAAGACCATTTTATACTATGATAGGCCTGTGAAAAATATTTGGAAAAAATAAATGAAAATTGATTATGGACTTGGGAACGATGCCAGTTTAACTGCGCCTTTATTTCTCTTTTTAGCACCGTTTTCAGCCAAAAAAAAAAAAAAAAAAAAAAACGCTGAAAAAAAAGAAGACAAAAACAATAAAATTAACAATATTGCCGAATACATAGGGACCAAAAAAAAGAGAGCTCATATCGATTGGGGTAACTGCTATTCTGTACCTGCGTTACAAATATGGTTTTTTTTTTTTTGTTTATTTTTTGGAATCAATTACGAAGCTCATAAATACAGAACCATTGGACGGAAGTACCTTGAACGACGTACATGAATTTTCTACCCAAGTAAAAGCCATGAATAAATAACGAAGTTTATGCTCGACGAGAAAAAGAAAACAATGCCCGCAATCAATAATCTACGTTATTTGTCATAACAATCTGAGCTCCTCCCTACTTTTCTTCTTTTTTTATCCAGTTTTGCACAAGTGTGCAAATATGAAATTTTTCAAAAAAAAAAAAAAAAAAAAAAAAAAAAACTTGGCTGAAACAACGAATTTTAATCCAGCAAAAACAAACCCCCAACAAAATACTAACGTTTAAAGACGGCTATTATTTTTCGTAGGAAGGTACATTGTTCTTTTAAACATAATATCCTTTTCTTCCTTTTATCCGACATTTCTTCTCTCCGTTGTTTTTCTATTCCTCTCTGTCTCTCTCTCTCTTTCTCTCTCTCTCTCTCTTTCTGTTACTCTCCATTTTTTTTTTCGGTATTTTTATTATTTTTCATCCATATACTGGTCACGTAACATGGAGCTGATTCCAGAATTTTAACTTCGCACAGTCACTGATTACTCGTCATTTTTCACGAGAATTTACGAATAAAATTTAGTAGGAAATGGTTCGAAAACATTTTGTCCTTTTTCTTTCCTGTATCAACGTCAGATTTAGACTCGGTAGGTAACTTGTTTTTTCCTACGACTATATAAACAAACGACAATAAAAATAGGTATTAGTTGAAGGAGACAGTTAGAACTCAAAAAATAAGAGCTATTGAGATGTTTACTTTGAATTCGGTTGGGAGTTCCAACTTCTGGTCACTTCTTAGTCCAGTCCTATAGAAGCAAATAGGTTTTTCTCTGCATTTTGTGCCTCATGCTAACATATTGCCCCCACTAAATCGATAATACATTCAACATAATTTACACGAAACTATGACACATCTCTTTACATATTTTTTGTGATTTTGCTCTTTGTGTTTTATTAGATAGGTAGTGCGTAATGTTCCGATTGATTTACGTAAAAAAAAACTCTAGCGTCGCTACATCCCATTAGAAAAAATAGGTTTTTAAAGATAAGTACCGAAATAAACAAATCGTAAGTAGGCAGGTACTCAATATTCAAAATTCTTGTAAACTTAGCTTCTACCTCAACCTTAAAAGACATTTTAAAAAAAATTCTAAACTTAGAAGAATGGAAAATAAAATCAGTAAAAAGTACAAGTTGATACTACAGACCAAAAATCTCACGATAGGTACCTACCTCCAATGAAATTTTGACGTAGCGTTATGAGAGTTGAGGAATGAAAATGAGGACCACGAGGTCATAAACAAAATAATTCAAAAATGGAAAAAATCCCGAAAAAAATTATCTCAAATCATAATTCAAAAATTAGTAAAAAAAAAAAAAAAAAAAAAAAGATTCAATCTAATCACTTATTACGAATCACTAGCTCTGTTCTTTTTGGATATTTTCTGTGAATGATTGTGACAACTTCATGACAGTTGGGAAAAGTTGAGTTAATTTCTTTGACTATATAGCTTAATGGACTGCTAGAACTGATAAGAAATACATAGGGTTAAATGGAACACCGCTAATGCCACTGTTACAGGCGTCCTTTTTACAAAAAACGACCTTTGGTGATAAGTGAAAGTACAAACACATAGTGAAACTTAAAAGAATATCATTCTCTCAAGTTTTACTTACAAGTTTACTGACGCTCTCAATTCGTGGGTACATATTTTTTTCTCGCGAGTGCGATTCATCAACAATTTTGTAAAATTAAAACTTAAATTTTCACATTCTGAAGAGTTTGTCGATTAATTTAAATCATTATTCGAACATTCATTAATTTCAGACAATAAATTGGTATAGCGTTCTAATATTTCACTAGTATCTGATTATATTGTTAGGAGTCACAAAAATATAACTCGATACAAATTCAATTTTCACACAAAGTACCTTTTTCAAAAAGTAACGCCTGCATTGTTTGGCTTTAAGATTTTATTAGTTCTAGCAGTCCATTAAGCTATATAGTCAAAGGTTAATTTATTGTTTTCAGGCAAAAAGAACGTCGACATCGTCCGTTTTACCATAAAAATTTGTAAGTCTGGTCGTCGTGTTCGAGGTAATATTCATACCGAATTTCGTGACGATTGAACAAGAATTTCAACATTTATTGAGTTTAGCCCTTCCAACTGCCCCAGGGTATGAACCATTAAGCCAATCGCAACAAAATTTGTAAGGGTGTTAGGTGAAGATTTTAATGAGTGTCAATTTTAAATTTTGTTGCTACCGTTTGAAAATTATTCTCATTTTAGAGCCATTAAACTGCCAAAAATACAACATAATGGAACCTACCAGACGTACCATGAAATTAATCAGCATCAAATTTCAATTGTTTTGTCCTTGATTTAGTACTGTTTGGTCTAAATTTCGTGACTATCGAATAAAAATTACGTCGAGTACCGGGTTAACAAAAATTGAATATACATATACCTATGACACGTACGCTCGTAGATAGGTACATATAAAAATTCCTATTAATTTACAGAAATGGTTTCAAAATTTTCCTTATTAAGTACATGAAACGAAAAAAATACTTTAGGTCTCGAGATAATTTAATTTTCCTAGTAAAGGTGAACAGTAAAGTGATTAAATCAGACAGCTTTTCTTCCTATGTTCTACCATAACTTTGATCCAAGTAGACCGAATTAAGTTAATTAAATTTTATTGATGGTCTGTAAATCCCCTCAAGTGTTCATAGATCGAATTTATCACTATACTTCAATTTGGTGCGAGATAGTTCAATTTTAGTAAAAAATGGATCGAAAAGTGTACTCATTCGGACAGTCCCCATCCTTATGTTCTACTTTAATTTCGGTTCAAGTGAACCAAAGTAAGTAAATTGAGACTCATTAGTTGGTGCTTTCACCCTGAGTGTTTTTCGATGAAATTTATCTTCGTAACTGAATTCGGTTCTGAGATAATTCAGTTTTAGTAGGTAACAGATAAACGTGAAAATGAATTACTGCATCAGAGAATGTGATTTCGCATGTTTCACTCTAATATTGGTCCAAATTGATCAAATCAAGAGAATAATGACCTAATTAACGTCGCCTAAAGCCCTGCGTGTTTTAAGGCCAAGTTTGTATTCGTAGCTATTTTAGGGATCGAGAAACTTATTTCAGTTTAAAAGTAAAACGCTATATAATAGATTTCGACGATTATTTTAACAAATATATACATATATATCGAGTCTCACGTTATTTCAGGAATATAGGTGAGATTTCTGGGGTGAAAATTCGGCATACGTGCATCATCTTGAACACTACCCCCACCCCATCAAAATAGAATAATTAAAAATGAAAGTTCTAAAAGTTCGTCTCCTATGAAAATTGTAAATTATTATTACTTAATGCATGAAACTTCGTTTTAAGACAATTGCGGAACTGCCAACTTGTTTTCCCTCATAAAGGTTATTAGTTTCAGAATTATTTCCTCTTTATCTCGAAAACCAATTGTAATTCAGTATATTTTTGCATATTACTCAATATATTATACCAGTCATAAAAATGCGAGTAATGTTTTAATTAGATAGGTACTTACACATGCTGACAATAAAATATTATTTGCCAGTTGTAATAAGATAATTAAAGTTTGAAGCGGAAATTTCGACAAATGCGCTAATTAGGTTCTACAGACAAAATTAAAAAGAGAAATGTGACACTTTGCTTTCCGCCTTATCAATGTATCATACTTGTCAATAAAAGAACAAATATCTTAAGTGAAAACCTGTATAAATAAGTCTACGATTAGCTCAAATGTTTCCAACTAAAATCCAAGATAAAAAAAATAGAAGCTACGCTTTGAGGAAATAATAAAAAAAAAAACACAAGGCCATGTGGTCTTTTTTTTCTTTAAACAATAAGGTGTTTTCTATTTATAAGTAAACATATAGACTAGTGTATAGTACAATATAATGTATGTTTTTCTCTTTTTTTAGTGACAGAAAGAGGAAAAAAGACACATCATCCCTTGGGTAAAAAGTTAATGAACTTTTTGCAATCCCATTTCAGAAATTTGTGGAACAGTTTAGAAGAATAGTCGGTTTTTTGCTTATTTCGAATTTATATGATATATCATTTCTTTTTTTCTTTTTTTTGTTTCATTTCCTACGAATAAGACTTCTGAAAATATTATCTTTTAGGTACTACATAATTATAATTTCCTTCATGTTCAAAAATTACGTTAAATCATTTTTTCCCGAAATTTTTAAATCGATATTTTGTTTTTGTTAACTGTGAATGTTCGTCCAGTCTTCTAAAACATTGGGAGTAAAAATTGAATGTTGTAGAATTTATTTTAAAATACTCATTTCATAGAACACCAAAATATTTATTTGAATATTAAGTACTTTTTCAATGACTTTAAATTTTGATGTTTAGAAAAAAATAAAAATAAAACTGTAGCGCATAGCAAGCTCCGCCAGAGAAGTACTTACCTGTTCCAAAATAATCAAAAATCATTTTTGTTGACATTTTTTATTTAAAAAAATGAAAATAATTTTAAACTCCTCATACTAATGACGAAATTATACTGTATTGCTCAATGGTGAGATGGACTCTCATCTTCACAACTTTCCCTTCGACCCTCTCCCCTGCTTCAATACCCTTTAAACCTACAAACACTCATTATTTTTTGTGTTCCAGCTTTTTTTTCAAAGCTAAGGAGTTCCAAACCTCCAGGACCCCCGCTTATATTATACGCGCTTGCTACGTAAATTTTTTTTCCAATTCGACGTAACCTTTTAAGAAAATTTTTAGCAAAAATCTGCTATTAAACCTGCTAAAAAGAATTCATACGCTTCATGCTTCTCGCCTTTTCTTTTTTTTTGCTTTAGCTTTATGCGAAATAAATATTATTTCGTTGCGGAAGGTTGGCCGCAGTATTGGTATATTTTAAAATCTTAAAATCGCTGTAGTGAGTAGAATAAAAGCTTATAATAAAATATAAATGTCTTCAACCTTGCACCTACTTCAGTCCTATGAGAACGTTCTTCAGATGCTTAACTGACTTTCATAAGAATCTGTATTAGTTTTCATTATGTTCAGAAGTCGGAACTACCCATTAACCACTTTTCAGCCCTACCGAATAACTCCCAGTGAAGGGACTCTTGTCAGCCCCGTGGCTGAACCAGCTGATCGATTTTCATTAAACTTATAATAATCCCAGTTTTCACTATGTTCCAAACCATTATTTTATTTAACAAATTTTAGCCCTATCTAATGATAATTACTTCTTTACTTTCATTGGTGGAACTTATTTCGGCCTCCTAAGTTATGACTCAACGATCCTCAACCAATTTGAACAGAACGCGATATTCCTCTGGAATATACTGTAACGATATTTTTGAATCGTTCATAATACTTCCTGAATTCGTATTACTAATTATTATTATCATCATTATTTTCATTCTATTTTTCTATTATTTCCCATTCATTAATTCTCACGTCATTTCTTCAAGTCAAGACTTGTTTGATGACATCATTTCCTACATAAACAGTTACTGTGTTTACTCATAAACAATGAACTCATTTCTTGTTTACACTATTTTTGCAATCTTGCATATATACTAATTTCTACTAATTTATTTGTGAACACCCACTTTATGTCATATTCTTACGAGACCATTGGTCATACTTCATGTACATATATTTCTATTAACCAATAAGATTAAACCCTTCTACAACACTTTGTAAATTCGCCTGAACCTCCTCTTTTCACTTACTATATAATCTCATGTTTTATACTCTTTTATTCATTCTTTTTACATTCTAATTAATTCTAATTAATTCTAATTCTACTTCAATCAAGTTTACCTTTTGATTACCTTGATATACTAATTCTTTTAATTCTTGATATTTATTACTGTTAAATGTTTTATAAAGTTTCTAACTAATACACTCTTTTAACCAACTTGTGTATTTGATTGTTCTGTTACGATATATAACTGTCACATATACGTATAAAGATGCAAACCGTGAAGCGCTTTGCAAGGGCGTAGATAAGGGGGGTCCTGCAGGTCTAGACTCCCCATAGCCAAGACAAAAAAGGCTTGACCTCTAAAACTTGTGTAGGTATTTTTATCAGTTTTGGCGATTTTTTGTTGTGGGTTGGGGGTCATAAGAGAGCAGCGAGGACGTGTGGACTACCCTTACGACGAAGCTATACACGTATTCTTGAAGAAAAATGTGATATGTGGAAGCCTGGAGGTAGTCAGAGGTTGGAGGTGTATTGCGAGGCCAGGGATCGCGAAAATGTTAAATAATGGGCATGGGAGGCACCATTCAAAATCCGACAATAACATAAAGCTATTTGAACCTCGATTAGTTGAATGATAACAAAGACAGTGGTGTAGCAAAATCAAGATTTTTGAGAGGTCATTCGCAGAGTTTGTTGGCCATTACTGAGAGAAGGCGTTTTGCGTTAATTTGTGGCTCTGGGAGGGTGGTTTGACCATCCATATCCCCCATTTGCTACGGCACTGAGAGAAAATTCAGGCTAGGCTAACACTTTATTCGGCCATAGATGAGGCAGTTGTTGTTCAAATACACCAACAAAAGGAGTTTGAGGTGTGTTATTGTTCTCGATTCATAGTAGGTTTGATGGGAACGCGAAGTTTGCAAAATCCTGTATAAATTAACATCACGTACGAAATAATTTGAGCGACTTTATATCATCACTTAGCTTTAAGAAAAAAATAAAATAAAAATATGGGTTTAAGAGCATCAGATCATCAAATGAACCTAAATTTTCAACGTGAAAGGATAAAAGTTTTATGAGGGAAGGATCGAAGACACCCTCAACGGCAAAGGCTCTTTGATCTTCTCGAAATATTATAATTTTATTATCAATTTCGACAATAACCAAAAGGCTAAGAAGCTTTTTCGCAAGCGAACGTTTAAAATTTGAAATACAAAAAGATACATCGAACGATGCTGTCAAAAGGAAGAAAGCTGTCTTATCGTACAACGACCGTAGACGAGCATCGCAAAAGAGTATAAAGTCTATTTTCAGTTTCTCTTTCAACCTATATTGTCACTATAGGTAGATACTTGGAATATACTTATAATAATTTGATTAGAATGACATAAAGTTGTGGAACATTGACGTATATATGTGTTAACAAAAGCCTCTTTTAAATTCTTTACGCTATAATAGACGCTTACTAGCTTCCAAAAAGTCTTGTTATATTGGGTTTTTTTTCTTTTTTTAAATGTAGCGGTGAAAAAAGTTCATATAAATTTGTAGAAATGTTTGAAAAATTCTGTAAAAAAAAAAAAATCTGTAATAAAAGTCATTATATACATTGTTTTATTAAAAATTTGTTTTCTTAACAATTTCTTTTCGATCTTGATACCTAGGTAGTAATTCTTTGATATATTTTTTCCTATCCATAGTTTTGTTTATCAAGGGACAAAAAACTTCTAAAATGTCTAAAAACTATTGAAATTATATGAAATACTCGAATTCAATTATCGTTAAGATTTATTTTCATATTCCTCCTCCATATATAATGTTTTATTTTGAAATCGAAATTAAAAATTTCATTATAAATTTTTATTTTTTATTTAAAAATATAGCTTGAAAACATGTTTTTTAGTCAATTAAAAGTCCAAACTATCGATCGTCATTTTTGAGAAAAACTATTGGTACTATCAATAGTATCGATAATTTATGCATCACTAGAATTTAATATATCCGTCGATATTTTACGAGGTGAAAACTGCTACATATTTAATAAATTTCTGTTTAATGAGTCAGCTCTTAAATAAAAATATGTAAAGGGCTGTTCTTATCCTTACTAGGCTATACGAGAATACAAAAATTTGTAAAATTCTTTTTTTTTCTTTCAAATCAGGTCTTCAAAAAAAATTTTTTAATTAAAAAAAATGAAAAACTGAGGGAGTTTTAGACTTAAAATTTAATGATTGATAAACTCGAATTAATACTTTGACAAAATTATAGTACATTTTAATATGACGTCAAAGTAGCTAACATTATTCAGTGAAATACAAATAATTATACTTAATGTTATAGTTTACATTGCCGACTGTCAAGATTGAGTCTCTTAATGTTTGCTGATTACAATAGAAGTGAAGATCCAATAATTTTGGATTAACAAAGTTAATAATTAATTCGGTAGTAGATGTATAATATAAGAGATGATTTTAGTGTTATGTGATCATTGATACAGTAGGATGATGTCATATTAAGCAAGTTGCGTGATCTAAAGACAGTAGAATAACAACATAATTTGTACAAAGTAGTTCTTCTGAACATGATCGAATTATGAATATTTGGTGACATGACATTGATGTAGTTAAGCGCACATCTGATGAGTATGGCGCATGGCAGGAACGTTGTTGTGACAGAGAGACATCGGATGATTGAAATGAAGCATGGGAAGATTCTCCTGCAGTGCGGGAGTTATATTCACATGTTTCTATCATATTTATTTAATAAATTGGTTGACAGTTTTGGGGTGTGATGATATATGAATGTGAGTGTTAATAAGTAGACATATACCTATATCGTTATAAAAATTTAACTTTTTTCTAAAACCAACTCAACTAAAATTTACATTTTACACATACTAAATTTAAGGTTGTGGCAGCTACGACATATCGTTGGCTATCAATTTCTTCTCCTTTGATCACCATCACCCAGTACCATGGCTGGGTGAATACAGTGCTGTATTTTAGGTGGTGGTGACAAAGGGAGTTTTTAGGTACCCAGCTGGTGCGGGTGTTCAAATCCCCATGCAGCCTGAATATCTAAAGTGGTGACCCCAACGTGATAAGGGAGATGACTAACAACGCCATCTCTCAGACACGAAAAGCCAGTGAGTAGTTTGTCACAACACCACTGCTGAAATGTGATTGCACTGTAGGGTGTGGACGATGGGGTGGTGATGAGGGGTGGCATCACCATGCATCGGTGTACACACCTACCTGATAGGCAACTCCATATCTGCCATATTACACTCTGCTATACTGGAGGAAGTGGTGTGGTGGCTACCACACATTGTCGGCTATCAATTGCTTCTCTCTCAATCACCGTCACCCAGCACCGTGGCTGAGTGAATACAGTGCTGTATTTTAGGTGGCGGTAATGACGGCAATTTTAGGTATTCAGCCAGTATGGGTGTTTGAATCCTCGTGCCATCTGAATACCTAAAAAGGTCATAGCTCTTCTAGTTTTAAGCAGAAATTTTTGTAGCTTTGTCATTTGGGGCTCAGTCTGACCTCCTTTTAGGGTTGCATGGTTACAGAACAATTGCTGTCTCATGCCTGACTACCAGACCTAAAATGGTAGCATGTTTGACTGTACCCACTACCCACACAGAGTGCTTCAGTGCATAATAATTATTATACATATGAAGGAAAAATTCATGTTAAGAGACCATAGGTCGCTTAATTCTAGCTAATTTTCTTCCTCACCGGGATATTAAATAATCACTATGTACGAGGAAAAATGGTTTGCAGGCTCAATGCTAACAACTAAAAGACAAAGAAATTCGAGATTCGCTCAACTGTGTGAGAGACATTTTTTGTTGTACATTTTAATTTTTAAGATAATAATTTTTCTCACAAGCTATTGAGTTTTCATTGAATGATCAGGTACCGAAACATTTTTTATGTAGTTTTTCCTCACAAGTACAATGGTGCGACTCATTTTTCTATATAATGAAGGGTTGAAAATATATGCGCATTCAAAAAGTAACAACCTCCTCTTCCCCCGATATAGGTAAAATTTTAAAATATCGGTGAAAATAAATACCTAACATATAAATCATTGGATAAGTACTCCCCAGTACCAAATTTTGTTCGTTTTTTTCAGTTTTTCAGGAGGTTACATAAGATTTTTGATTTCTCCGCCTATTCTTCAAAGACCGAGCTTCTCGAAGGTATACTTTATTATTTTTTATTGAATACTCAAAAATGTTTTACCGACTGTCCAACGAAGAGTTAAAACCAGCGGATCATTATGTACACATATCAGCGTACAATTTTTTTTTCTTTTCATCACTTTAATAGAAAATTACGTTAAATCTTCAAAGGATTAAAAAATTAAAAAAAACTCTTGCCCAGCAAGCTTCGCTAGAAAAATTAGATTTTTTTTTTAAATCACCTCTATCACCAACATTCTTTTAATAAAATAATACCATAAAATATTTATATTTTTTACAAAAAATTACAAATATCAGAAAAATACGATGCATGCGATAAAATATACTAATTATTCAGTATCATGTTTTCAAAATATTTTATTTATTTATTTTTTAAATTATTTAAAATTCTATCCGACATACTTTTAGAAAATAATTCGATGAAAAAAAAACAATTATATGTGAAAAAAATCTCCCGCACTGCTAAACAAAGTATTGTTCAGTTATCAACGTGTTGGTTACGAAAATATAATCTGAGATTTTAGCGTCAGAGTTCAAATCTAGGGAACAGAGGCCAGTCGGAGGTGGGAGAAAATTGACCTTTTGTTCACATCGGGTTGTTTTTAGGTTGAAACGAATGTTTTTCTCGATGAAGTCTAAAAAATTAATTTTTCAGGACCATTATCAGAGGGATAAAATGGGGAAAATTACATTTAGTAGCTAACAAGTTGGAAACGAATTGACCAATCAAAACTAAAATTGGTATATCTGGTCTATGTATAGGAGGTACTATTTTTGTAAAAAATATTGTGACCATTGAAACAAAATTGCCACTTTTATTGAGATAACATGAAAATTTAGCACCTTCAACAATCCCAGGGAATGAACCAAAATACCAATAGAAACCAAATTTGGAAATATGTTAGATATACTTCAAATCAATATTTGTACCATATTTTGTGACCGTTGCCTGAAGATTACTCGCTTTAGAGCTATTAATCTGCCAAAAATGCAACAAAATCGCTCCTACCAGATGTACAACGTGAAGCCTATCCGAACCAAAAATGGTAGGTAATGTTCCTGACAAAAAACACAATTGTATGTCAAATTTCATGCTTATCGATTAAAAATTGCGACTCGTACGCTATTAAATAAAAAATGCGTATAAACTGACCTATCGGATGGACCATGCGCCCGATCCGTGCCAAAACCAACAGAATTTTTCCTTAAATAGATCCGAATAGGTGTTTTAAATTTTGAAGCTATCCGATCAAAATTACGCCAAGAAATGGATTCAACGCAAAAGTGGGTACATATTGAAAAAAAATTAATTTTCAAAAATCGCGCCAAAATGCTCAGAAAATCATGAAACGAAAAACGTACCCACGCCCACCCCTGGGTCCGAATACTCGGGCGATTTTAATAAGTAGATATTTTTCAAAAGTCTACTTAAAAAGAACGAGAGTTGACCTTGCTGTATGAAAGAACGCTGACTGGGATCCAGACGGTTTTCTCAATTTAATCTCGTCAAAAAAAACATAATTATGGCGCGAAAAATTTCAGAAATTTTTCATGACTTTTATTAAATCTTTTTGTAGCGGAGCTGCTGTCCGAGAATTTTTTGATATCTCAACTTGAGTGTCAAACAGATATAGCGATGGAGTGAGGGGGCGGTGAGAAACTTTCCTCTTCTGCAATGTTGGTGAATCGAATCAAGTTGGATTTTTCCACTCATCTGTTGGACAAACTACAAATCGTGAAAATTGTTGTCCTTTTTTTTGTTTATAGACGGTTTCACAATATTTTTTTTCAGAAATTTCATTTGGCTGTATTCGTTTTTCCGTCCGCCTCCCGAAAAAAACTTTTTGAAATATTAGGATTGATATTTTATTTATTACCTACGTTACATGGACATAATTATACCTATAAAAATATTATGATGAATATTTGACCTCCCCAGTATAAAACTAGATATCCATATCATTATTTTTATTTTCGAAAATTTTTTATAAATTTTTTATACATATATTGCGAAGAAAAAAATTCAAAAATATTTATCCCTGCAGATTTTATGTACCTACTTCTATAAATAATAGGCACTGAAATACTAATAAATTCGCAATAGTAGTATTTGAGAAAATGAAATTTTTCAAAATTCAAAAGCTATATTTTTCCTAAGAAGTTATGTTAACATTTCGATTAAATATCCGCCTGAAAGGAATATTAAAAAAATTAGCTATTAGTTTGTTTCAAAAGCCGATTTCCGCAGCTTATACCTAATTATAGCCTTTAGGTAAATACATCCAGACTTTGGCTGCTCACAAACTGAAACTTAATCCATAATATTGATCTAAAAGTTATGATTGTCATGAGAAAAATGAGCTTTTCACCATAAAACAATTTTTAAAATATATATATTAAAAAAAAAAAAAATCAATTTTTCGTTTATCCTCTTTCATTTTCAGCAAAAATGCACAAACTTATATTTCAGTCAAATAAAATTGTCGAGAATAAATGTACTTAACCTATCACTTTTTACCATTTTCTAATAATAAAATAGTATCGTTTCCAACAATCCTGACACGTTAAAAAGATACAATTATTTATTCATTTCTTCGTCTTTCTACTTTCGCACAAACGAATCTGCGTCGAAATAAAAATAAGAAAAATGTGTCTTTCTTTTTCACAGTTCAAAATAAAATAAGATAACCAAAATGGATGTATGTAGGCCTATATATCTGCGTTGGTAGTTGAAACTTGAAATACAAATAGGAAATTCGAATAATCCTAATATGTTCATCGTCAAGTTGCAAAAGAAATGTCTCTTTTGCGTGTGTGTATGTGTGTATGTGCGCGCGCGCGTGTGTGTGTGTGTGTGTGTATGCGTGCGTGTCTACGACAGAATTCGATACGTCTTTACGTCTTGCAAGTCTATCTATGCCTTTTTAATGTTTCGACGCACGTACCAAGAAGCTTTTAAGCTTTTGGGGTTACAAAGTTGCTGTAATAAACGGCAATTTAAATACTCGAAGTAAAATTAAGAAGAGCTCTTGCCTCTTGTTGCCGCGAAGGTGTAGTCTACACTTCGAGAGAAGTTCATCAAATTAATTCTCAACTGTTACGTAGTTTTTGGATTAATCAATTTACATTAAACGTTTCAAGAGCAAGATGAATGCGAAAGTACTATCTCAAAGGTACCCCTCTTGAGACGTTAGAGGAAGAAGAAAATAAAAGGAAAATAACGAATAAAAGTTGGAAAAATACGCTACACGAGCAATAAAATCCCACTTGACGAGGGTAAAAAAACGTGTGCCAACATCAATTGCGTTTCCAGCAGACGTCAATTAATTTGTTGTCTCTATATTTCTCTTAACTCTAGCACCAGAAGATGTAGTTTTACAAATTTCACCTTTTCGTTAGATTTGAATTTTTTATTTGATTCGCTGCAGACTGGAATCAGAGAGATAAAGAATATTTCGATAAATCATTGGGAGTTGTTTTTTAAGTAGATTTTTTTCAAAAATGTACTTATTATAATTGTCTGAGTATTCAGATACACCGGTGGGAGTAGGTACGTTTTTCGTTTTATGATATTCTGAGCATTTTGGCACTATTTTTAATAGACTTTCTTCAAAAATCTACTTAATAAAATTTCCTGAGTATTCGGACGTAAGGGTGGGCGTGGGTACGTTTTTCGTTTCATGATTTTCTGAGCATTTTGGCACGATTTTTGAAAATTAATTTTTTTTTATTATGTACCCATCCCCATTTTATTCCTCTGATAATGGTCCTGAAAAATTAATTTTTTAGACTTCATCGAGAAAAACACTAGTTTTAAACTAAAAACAATCGGATGTCAGCAAAAGGTCAATTTTCGCCCACCCTGGCCTTTGTTCACTAAATTTGAACTCGGACACTAAAATCTCAGATTTTATTTTCGTAACTAACACGTAGATAACTGCAAAATACTTCGTATGGCAAAGGGGGAGATTTTTTTCCCATATAATTTTTTTTTTTTTTTTTTATATAATCCACAATTCTTGTTACTACAGGAAAAAGAACCATCGAATTATTTTCTAAAATCATGCTTGATAGAACTTTAAATAATTTTTCATTTAAAAAAAAAAAATTAAATAAAATATTTTGAAAACATGATACTGGATTATTTTTATGATATTGGTAATTTTTTGCAAAAAATATAAATATTTTATATATTACTTTATTAGAAGAATGTTGGTGATAGAGGTGATTTAAAAAAAAAGAAAATCTACTTTTCCCAGCAAAGTTTGCTGCGAAAGTGTTTTTTTGTTTTTATTTCATCCTTCGAAGATTTAAAGTAATTTTCTATTAAAAAAAAAAAACTATTCGCTGATACGTGTACCGAATGGTTAGCTGGTTTTAACTTTTTATAGAACAGTCAGTAAAAGATTTTTGAGTAATTTTTCAAATTATTCAACTTAGAATCAAAGTTCTTCTAAATCTTTTCCCTCTTCTTCTCCAGTGCAGGTAAAAAGTTAGAACTTCGATACATTTATAGATACTTACTCCCTTGTTCCAAATTTTGTTCATTTTTATCAGTTTTTGACGAAGTGACATCAGAGTTTCGATTCTCCCCAACTTTGGGTAGCTATAACCCAGAAAAAAAGTATTTTATAGCATTATAGAAGAGAAACTTTTTATTTTTCGACCCCAAAAGTATGGAGTTTGAATTCCGGACACTCTGTATACACAATGAAATAAATATAGGGGAAATAGGGCAGGGATGAGATAACAACGAAGTGTGAAATATGTATAAAAATAAATATATAAGGTAACGCATGCGAAAAAGCCATTAAATAAAGTAAAAACCGATGCATAAAGAATTTAGAGACGGTGCATAAAGTAAAAAAAACATTGCATAATTAGTTATTTGTGATACAAGTGTTTAAATTAGGTAGCTTTTATCTAAGTGTGATTTTTTCAGTACAAGTCAATGGTGAGTGATGCAAATCATACAAGTATCAATCATACCTACTATATATACGTGTGTCCCAACACCCCCTCACCCTAAAAAACAAAAAAAAATTGAAATAAATAAATATTTTTGCAAATGGGCAACATATAAGCGCAAACTATCTCCTATCTTTCAACCAAACCTATGATTCTAGCTTACGAATGTAATGTTGGAGGCGCAAATTCCCAATGTAGAGAAATTTTTATTAAAAAAAAAAAAAAAAAGAGACTATGTAGGCTATGTTTAGTAAGAAGTAGTTAGTACCAGTGTAAAAAATGACGCATGCGCCCAAGGCGATGTATAAAGACTGGTGTATAAAGTTAATTATACACCAATCTATACTTTATACATTGTCTTGGGCGCATGTGTCATTTTATACACTGGTCCTATTTAATGAATACAGCCTTCGTCGTCATTTTATTCATCTATTTTATTTTATTTTATTTTTTCATGAAAGTTTCTCCACTGTGGGGATTCAAATCTCAGACATCTGCATTAATGAGCCAGCATCATAACAATTATGCAGTGGGGTTTGATTGAAAGTTTGGGCATAATTTGCACTTAAATGTTTCCCAATTTCAAAAATATTTATTTATCTCAGTTTTTTTTATGGTGAGGGGTTGTTGCAAAAAATAGTGTGTGACACTCGTGTATTTGATTTGCATCACTCGCCTTTGGCTCATGCTGCAAAAATCACACTGAGATCAAAATTACCTACTTTATATACTTGTATCACAAATAACTAATTTACATTCTGAATGTTTTTTAAATCGTAGGCTTTATACCTATATCATCAAGGTGCACGTAATCATCTACTTTATTGACAGGTACGTCGCAAAAATACTATTTCGTTTTAATTGGTTAAACAAAAAAAGGTAGTAAATTAATATTGTTGTTAATTTGGTTGCATTTATTCGAATGATAGAAGAATGTTATGTGTAACAGCCAAAAGAGGTTGTAAAGTACCTAATTAGAACCACTTTCAGTGTTACACCATACACGAGATATTGAACACTGGACAAGCATTAATACCTCTATAATAATTAAAATATTCAATTTATCATCCACAACTATCGTGGACCTTAACGTATTTGAGAGACTCAATAATATTTAAAACATAAGATTGAATTAACACTTTTGATAAAATAATAATTTGTACAACAACAGTACATCAATTAATATGTTAATATTATATAATAAATTAAACATATGGGTTTACAACCCTTTAGACAAGACTGTCTGTTCACTAGTAGCTCTGTAAGAGAGGTTCTAGGTACTAAGAAGTTACTGTCTGGGAACTGTATGTATGTAAAGATTCTTTCAAATTGAGGGTTTATATACCCATTTGGGGTATGTAAGTGTATGTGTCGGATAGGCTAAGTGAGGTAGGGTGTTGTTTTTATAGGGTTGTGCTGACTCGCGATATACTCGAGGGACAGGCACAATTAGGTCATGAATATACAGACATTATATCTATATTCATAAAATAAAATACGGGTAATTTAGTGGTTGTTTATAAAGAGTTATAGGATGTTGTATTATTGATAAATACCTACATTTTTGGTATTTGAAAACGCGTGGACAAATATGTTCGTCATATCTAAAAATAGACGAAAATATACATTACATTATGATCATAAAATATCAGATGAGGAATAATGAGACAAATTTGAATGTACAGAAACTTGAAGTAAACAAAGAAATAAGGTATAGCTTTGTGCCAGAATGCATTCACCATATTCGATACATGTATCAATAAAAGTGCAACATCCTCTTCAAAAAAATTGAATATCATTCAGTAAATTAAAAATAAGAATGCTTATTTTATGCTCTTATTTTTTGTCCTGTTGTTATTCAAAATGAAGAACCGAAATGACATTAGATCAAATCGGCTAAAATTATCATAATGGCCTTAATGGCTCATTTTGAAGTTACCTTATAAAAGCTATGAATAAAAATACATTATTCATTTGGAAAATTGCAGTACTTCTCAAGAACAGTTGTAGATAATATGAGCAAAAATAATATGCAATTTTTTACGTCCAGCTCAAAGCACAGACACAAAATCAGTATCTAGATTGGAAATTTTTTGGAAATTGCCTTAGGTACCGTGTTGCCCCATGTCCACCTGCCTTTGAAACCCCTAAAGGCCTTAATTTTTGGAGTGATTCCGATTTAATGTTTTATTTCTTTCCCTCACTCCCAATCAAAATTTAATATTACCGACGAAGAACTATACAACTTTATTCATCTATACAAATGGTTTCTTACGAAGAGGTGCTATGAAATAGAGGACTGTTTTCAAATTTGAAATAGTTGATGGCTCCCCAAACAATACCTACCTACTGTACGGAAAAGTCGAAGATGTTTTTTTTCTTCACAAAATTCATGACATAAGATGTAAAACAAACCTTTTGCCAACGTTAAAAGTTACTCTCGAGGATTGTTTATTTTACTCGTTTTTCGACTATTACTCGTGAAATTTACATTTTACGTGATGAAAAATTTAAACGTGTTTCGGCCGATGAAAAAATAAAAAAAGAAGAAAAGATGTGACTAAAAAAACGGCTCCTCGTCGACGCGAATGACCACTTTTTTCTCGTTTTTTTTTTCCCCCCTTTTTCCCTGTCAATTTATCACTAACTTCAGAATTTTTACTATGGCCGAATGGTGACCTTAATTTTGGTTGAAAAAGATTGAGTCTGCTGTTTACACTTTGCTGTCTACAACGTAGAGTGGCCTTTAAAAAAATAATAACAAAACGAGAAAAAGTTTTAGAGTTCGTTAAACACAATTTTCCATCTAAATTGAAAATCCAGCATTTCTTCTGCGGCAAACCTGCGCTGGTGAATTGAACAAAATACTTGTTTCGTTCAAATTAATGAAAAAACTTTTTCAGACAGTAGACACCTTTTATAGAAGGCTGCGCCAATTACACGAGTTCGTATCGAATTTTTATGGAAAACTAGGTTACACGTTTCTGCTTGTGGCCAGTTTTCACGAACATTCGAAGCGATTTGCATAATATGGTTTTCTACGTGTTTAGTTTATCCTGAATCTGCGATTTTCATTATTACCCCTCATTTCAACGCTAATGTTACCATTTTCCCGTTAATGTAGGGTAGGTCGGCATCGGAGTAATTCTAAAAGAAAATATTACGTCCCCAACATCAACTATTTTAAGCGTGCGCATGCGCAGTATGAGGTAAAGTTATTTTCGTACATTCTTTTAGAATCAGTTAATTTGTGCATACTCTATGCCGTTCGAAATTTGTGTATTCCGTGGACATATTACAATAATTTTTTTTTAAATAATTTTTTGAAAACTTCTAATTTTAAGCACTCTACGTACTTTTTACAAAAATTAAAGAGTTTACCGAGTGTGGAAATAAAATTCCACATGGTGAGGAGCTACTTACTTTCTACTTAGTGCCATATTCATAAAATTTTGTCAGAAGGGTATTTCAAACTCTGCAGGCAGCTATTTGCCAACTTGATATGAATGAGTAGTTACTAATAAGTAAGTGATTTAATAATATTTGAGTGCTCGGGTACTTGCAAAAATACGGAGAGGAACCAAAAAATTTAAAGAAAATGGGCACCAATCTGACATTCGAAATCTCACATTGAACCTACCCATATCATAGATATTTGCATGTTTAAAAAAAGAATAATGAAAGTGCGGAGGCCATAGGGGGCTACAGACCTGTTTTCGTATTTGTTACGCAATAAACCTTTTTAAACTGTAATTTTATATCTTTGAGTTTTTCCAAAAGATGTCAACCACTCAAGTAAACTCCACTGATTAGACTGTCGCATACCCACGCATCTAAGAAGGTAGAGTAAAAAAAAACAGAAAGTAAAAACATTCACTTTTTGTTCACAGTCGTATAATGTTTATTAATTAACGTTTTAGTTCAACTTATTTTTTCACTATATTTTGATATTGAACATTTCTCTATTTTATTCAGCGATTATTCAATGCAATAGTTTCAATTTGTTTCATATTCATCTTCGAATTTTTAAATGTAGTAAGCCAAACCTCCAGCGCAGTAATACTTGACCAGAAAACCCAGTTTGACATTTTTATCCATAATTCAAAAAAAAAAAAACTTCAATTCCAAAAACTTGAAAAAATTGTAGAAAAATATTAATAGGAATCGATAGAATATCTGACAAACATATCGATATATTGCCATTTTATTGCCAGTTTCCGATAAAAAAATTACAAAAAACTATCGATAGTTATCAGTAGGGAACTTGAATAAAACTATACATCTAGCGATGTTTTATAGCGAAAAACGGATTTTCTAAAACTTTTTTTTTTCAGTTTTCTTAGAAACTACTGAACCAATAAGCACCAGACACCAGTCAGATTTGGTCTCATATGAGGAATGTTTTTCGTGAAAATTTTCGCCCTATCGCTTTCGTAGTTTTCTAAAAACCGCTAACACAAAATTTTCCAACCATTTTTCTTCTTCAGTTTTATCAGAAACTACCAAATTAATAGGTATAAAACTTCTACGATTTTTCCAAAAATGTTTTGTTTGTCATTTTTCTCAGAAACTACCCAACCGATGACCACTAAACTTCTTTCAGACTTTCTCCTATAAGATAACAATCTTTCATAGAAACTTCAACCCTATTTATATGATAGTTTTTTTAAAATCGTGAACACAAAATTTTTTCCAGCAATTTTTCGTCTTCAGTTTTCTAAAAAACTACTGAACCAATAAGCACTAAACTTCTATAAAATTTGCAATAACATAAGGATAGTTTATTGTAGAAGTTTTAGCTCAATTTCTTTTGTAATTTTTTCAGAATCTTGGAAAAACAACTTTTCCTGGAATTTTTTGTTTTACGGTTTCTACAGAAACTAATAGACTGATAGACATCAAAATTTTTTCAGACTTGCTCCTGTATAAGAACTATCTCTCGTGAAAATTCCAACTCTATCTACTTATTTTGTATAGTTTTTTCAAAGTCGTGAACACAAACAGGCAATACATACATACATAGGTAGTACATACATACATAGGTAGTACATACATACATAGGTAATACATACAATATTGATACATAAAAAAAATTAGGTAAAATGGGAAAATGGTACTAATTGTTTTCGTTTGTCATGAAACGGATAATTTTCATCAGCCCCACCCCTAACCTTTTTGTGAAATCAATTTTAATATCCCATTTGAAAGCAAACTGGGTAAAAACATAGCTTACGCATCTCTACGTGCAAAAGCGAATGGTTCAAAAACTTTTTCGGATGTAAAATATTAAATATTGAGATGGAAACAAGAAGTTCTGATTTTCGAGTTAAATGAATAATGGATTATTGACAACTATACGTAGGTACAAGAAGGTCTAAAAAATTTGAATTGATATCTTAAATTTTAAAATGATTAAAAAGTGGTCTGCGAGGCGTAATCGTTAGGTATGCGACTTTGTAATCGAAATGCTATGGGTTCGAGACCAGCCACCATCGTATTCTCGACCCAAAATGGCGGTGTCTTTGTTTAAATTCTATTGGTGCTCCAGAGTTGATGCTGGACTATCAGTCACCCGATCCTCATCGTACCTCTTCCAACTTCGAAATCTTATGCTATATCCTCCAGACACTGGGTACAATAGCCAATTATCTGAAGCCCAATTAAAAATTAAAAAAGAAAAAAGTCGGTAAGAGTGCCTGCCAGATTTTTCTTTCTCTATCAAATAAGACTTGATTTCACCTCTGATTTATACGAATGATCGAATTCGTCGAATTAATTTTTTAACGACTGAGCAACGAGAAGCATGCGATTGAATAATAAAAAGTTCACTGTGCAGATTTCAAGCGTTTATTATTTTTTTTTTGGTGAACTAATATAGAATATTAATTTTTTAAACCGTTTTAGAGGATTTATTCGAGTGATACATAGGTACTTAGTACCGCTAAAAAATTAATAACATAGGTAATGAGTAAAAAGGAAATCATTCGTGAAAATACGATTAGAGACTATTATGTGATACGTACTAAGAAAAGTATGTTTGTAATTATGTATAAGTATTTGTATGTACGGACGATAGATGAAATAATCGTAAAATGGTTCCGTTCTTCCAACGAATTTCCGAATTTCTGTAATCCAAAAGAGTAAAACTTTACGAATAAAACTTTTCCAAAATAATATTTCAATATATAAATGTACTATATTTACCCAAAAGTTTTCTCCAAATCGTATCCTATTTTCTCGCTTTTTACCCTCATTTTTTTTCCTTTTTTTCAATTTCGTCGCTCATATCTATTTTTACAAATTAACATTCTTCCGGACAAAAATCTTAATGCTCCAAAAGTTGCAAATATTATTATGTTCGGCAAAACGATTTTCTCATTCAAATTTAGATTGAAGAGGTTTTTCTTTTTCTCTTTTTTTTTTTCTAGTACATTACGTGGCTAATTTAGATTAGATTTTTCTAACCTTAAGAACAATTTACTCATTTAGATACGCTACTTAATTAAATATATCTACTTTTATTTATTTTTTTAATAAATAATAGGCTGCGGCGAGTCCAGGGGATGAATATGCGAGGGAGTACCTACCTGTCAAAGTTATCAACGCTGG
The DNA here is from genome assembly GCA_011428145.1 of Ericerus pela. Classification (NCBI taxonomy): domain Eukaryota; kingdom Metazoa; phylum Arthropoda; class Insecta; order Hemiptera; family Coccidae; genus Ericerus; species Ericerus pela. The sequence goes on along the minus strand of WOFM01000519.1, from coordinate 247,318 downwards.
TACCTCATTGCACATTTTTCACTCTCACCAGTTTCCTTAATCGTGAATTTCTTTTAAAAATAAATAAATTTATTTGTCCAGATAAGCCAGGAATCGTGGACGCAGATGGCCCAATCTTGGCTCACCTGCGTTTTCTTCCAACCGCCTTTTTTGAAACAACATTCATTTCACCTTTGAACACTTCGTCCCTCTCGTTATTCAACTCCTCTCTTAATTGTTTTCAACCCAATTAGGGAAAATTAACGCATATTTACAAAACCAAAACGAACCAAAAAGTAATTGAAATAATTTTATTTACTATTATGCTAATAAAAAGGACACATACCTTGAGTACCAGACAAATAAAAATTTACAAATAAGTAAAGGAATTCTTACAACATTCTCCATCAATGCGGAAATTTCAACAGGTTGGAGTAGAGGCTTTGAAATTGCAACTGGACCCATGAAGAAAGATTCACAGCATCAACCGGAATTTGTTGACCATTTGACCAATCTGACAAGACAGTTGACCAGTAGTGAAACAGAATAAGCTGTGTAGGTACGAGGGAAAAAACAGCAACCATATGAACAAATTTTCCAGGAGAATTTCATTGTGATTGCAGCCAAAGACTTTACTTATCTGTATTTGCTTTACAGAATTTTTATCCGAAACAAGAGATTCATGAATAAAAACTTTCAAATAGCTCGAAATTATTTCTGGAGCAGTTTAGTTTCAGAGAAACAAATGTTTTTTTGAGTAAAATATTTTTATTCTAAAAAGAATTCAATATTTTCACTTTCACCTTTCAATTCGAAAAATTTCAAGTGTAAAAATCCAAAATTTATCCCAGATTATTCAGGAAATGAAAATCTCAAGTGAATATAAATTTTTTCACAAATCCAATTTTTCAATTTAAACCAATTAGACTCGAACATAAATATGAAGCTGCCAGATTAGCCAATTTGTTAAGCTCTATGATTAAACATTCTCAAAAAATTATTGAATTTCACAATTTTAAATTTTTTAAATTTCGTTCCACAAAAAATCATAATTAATTATTCATATTATTCATAAACAATAACATTATTGATTGGATTGAACTGAGCACAACTTTTTCAACAAAATTTTACTACAATGCTATGATGGTAAAAGCCAACATGCATGTCGATATAACTATACACCAAAAAATTAAGTATAACTGGGATGCGTACTGAAAGAGGTAAAAATGAAAGATGAGATCCCTAAGTTTGGGAAAATGAGTTTATATAGACAAAAGGGTTAAAGATGAGATGGAGAAAGGTGATACAAATTGACCGACAAATGAAATTATTAAAATTCCGTCAGTCTTGAAATTGTCAAAAAATACCTACAAAAGCAAAATCATGACGAATTAAAAGAAGCTAGTGGTCAGTATCACATTAACTTCAATGAAGCGAACTGACACCCACTTAACCATAAAAATTGGCCAGTGCCATGATTTTGTCTCTTTAAGGAAATTTACTACTGTTTCAGATAGATTAACAGGTAAGTAGAAGTTACAAAAAATTATATTTCCCAAATTGTTTGGCAATTATCAAAGGATTTAGACTGCTCTAAATAATGAGGGAAAAGAGAGAAAATGGAATTTATATGGGCAGAGAAAAAAAGAAGATCAAATAGAATTAAATATGAGAAGGAAGTAGTGCAGGTGTCATCAAATGCCAATATGAATTCCAAAAAATCCAACACCTGTTAAACCAACACAAATACATAAAACTAGAAATTTACTTGGTCAAAGAGTTCCTCCGTTTGTAGCTGCAAATCCTACATGAAAAGCAGAAGCAATATACTGTATATATTGTCAAGAAATAGAATTTGGATTGATACAGCATGAAATTTGTCCTTGATATTAGCATAATTAATATCTTAAAATTACATTTCAGAATGCAAAAATTTTACACCTAAATGCCAAAAAAAGAGGAAAATGAAAGGGAAAAAAATGGACGTACGAAACAGTACCCAGACAAAAAATTTCAAAACTTTTGTTTTGAAGAGTAAAAAAAATAACAACAAAAGTCAACTCCTCAAAATTATTGGCATTCTCCCCTCACCACAAATGTCATTATGGATCCGCCACTGATAACAGGTTATGCTTGCTGAACAAAGCTATTTTAAACGTTCAAATTTTATGATTACAATTTCGAAAAAACTTCAAAATGGATAAGACTGAAGTTTTCGCAGAAGATAGTTCTTATAGCACAGCAAGCCTAAAAGAAATTTGGTGTCTATTGGTTCTGTAGTATTCAAAGAAAACCTTTAAACAAAAAATTCTTTAAAAAGTTCTTTTTCCTGGATTAGGAGAAAACAAAAAAAATTATTTGACTGAAATTTTCACAATAGATTTTCCTGGCAAAGGTGTTAGTTTAATAAAATAAGTTTGATGCCATTTTAGTAGTTTCTGAGAAAACTGTAAAACAAGAAATTCCATGAAAAGTCGTTTTTTCGGGAATCTGAGAAAATGACGGAACGGATCTGGCTGAAATTTTCACAATAGACTTTCCTTATGTTGGTGTAAGTTTCTTAGAAGACTGGTGCCTATTAATTCAGTAGTTTCTGAGAAACTGGAGAAGAAAAATTTCTGGAAAAGCGGTTTTTAGCGATAAAACATCAATAAATCGATATTTTTGTTGAAGATATAGGTTATTTGTTGACAGATTTGACAGATACGGCTTGCCCTCAGCAAATAATAAAATTTTAAAATTATTTTTGGAAATAAAAAAATTCTGGACACTAAAAATAAAATACAATGAGTGACTGAAAGTTAGGCTAGCCACCTAACTTCAGTCTGTACCTGGTACAAATTTCTAATCTTTTTCTTCCCTCCAAATTTGTCTACCCTTCGCTTCTCACACTTGTAGCCCCCACTTAGCGGCTGGTACAAAGTGTTCTGACTATATTTGTTTTATTATTATATTCTAAAACCCGTTTTGGCTTCCCTCTCTCTCTCTCTCTATTTTTTCTTGATGGAGCAGAAAACAGTCTAACACTTTGTAAATTTTTGCTACTCTATCCAACCAGCGTTTGACCATTGTACAATTCGGTACGATATATTTTTTGTCTGTAGACTTTTATTAATATACTCGGATGAATTTTATAATGACTTAATTTTTTAAAAATTTGGGCATTTGGCCCTACTTGAATTCCCCACTCTGTGACCTTTTTAGGTCAATTTCATACTAATGAATCCCACTTGGCAACCCCACTTAATTAAATTTGGTTAATTTTATAAAATTATGCATGGTTTAAAATGGTAAAACGGACGATGGTTAACTGAGCATTTCTAAACCAGGTAATCTTACATTCACTTCATTGTAGGTGAATGTCCTTATTCATCATAGTAAAATATTTTGGGGCTATATATTTGTGTGTTTTGGTATAATTCTACCACCCAAGGTCGCATACCACAAATTTTTGTAATTTTTTAACCTGAAACTAGCCATGAAATATTTATATATCAATAACTATCGATATAAATATCGAGAAAACTGGGTTTTCTAAAGAGGCATTGCTGCGCTAGAGTTTTTTTCATCTTTATTCAAAAACGATGTTTCTTCTTTTTATTTTTCCCCTTTTTTTCAGCAAATTTTTTTGTATTTTTTTTTAATTTATACATCTCTGGTGCCTGAAAAGTTTTACGGACTGTGCACCATAAAGTTCATCGTATAACTGCATTTTATATTTGACTTGAAATTTTCAGTCGAACGAAGAATGTAAACCCTGCGTGACTTGCCGTGAAGAAAAATTGTTTCTTATAACTTTCCAAGAACATAGAATTTGTTTAAAATTGAATCGATTTTAACCGTTTTATAAGGAGTTTCTCGTAAGGTAAGAATTTTTCGTCTTGAATAAAATTGTTGTTTAATGTCTCGACGTTCCCGCGTCCTTTATAAAGTTAAACATGACCATTTGAGAGCAATCATACCAGTTAAAGGAATCAGAAACGAATAAAAGATTGAAAAATCAAATTATCTCATCAATTTTTGCCCAGAATTTATACTTAGCCTACACTAATCGTAGATTTTTGTAACTTGGAATGTAGGCTACTAATTAATGTCTTACGAAAAACTGCATGTTTCGCCATTTTTTTGAGGAACATCCTGATGTAAATCATATGATAATTGAGTACAGAAGATTCTTTACTCAAGTGTGGGACGTCCGTAAAAGGCAACAAGGTGCACGTCACCTATTCGACACATTATATAATTGGAGCTATTGAGGAAGTTTTCTAAGTTTACTCACATATAGATGCTGATTCAGTACAATCGAATGAAAAAGGCATTTTATATTCTACAGACAAGACTAAGTTGATGAACCGAAAATGGATTGGATCAATCTGAATGAATATAAAGATGAAAATAGAATCACTTTATATGTTCCACAAGAGCGCACAGCTACTCTTCAAAATAATATCAAAATATTATGTCCTCTGGTCTGATTGATTTATACAAAAATTTACGCGATATGGATTTCTTGTAGAATCGAGAATATAATGGAAATTATTTTTGTATTTAATTTTTATTTTGTTAAATAAGCACTATCCCCACTTGAAAGTATTTCGTAATCATGATTTTTTGGTGTAGGTAATTTGTTTTCATTTTTTGTTAGGCCTACTATCCTACATGATGGGGGCTTAAAAACGGATTACCTACCTATTTTTATATTTGGAGGTACCTATAGTAGTCTATTTAAAAAACCTTTTGGTTCTTGCATATTTGATTTGGAATATATAGGATAGATATTTATGGAATTTTTTTGGAGGGTTTCTGACATTTTTATCACTTTTTGTTGTAAACTTCGTTTTTTTCACTTTTCGTATTACAAAATTTGTTTTCGCTTTTCATTGCATATGACGTCATCTTTTTACTATGCACCTCAGGTTGAATATTTTCAGTTTTAAAAATGGACACACCATTACACTTTTGGTGGAAATTCAATTGACGTGCAAATGCACTTTCTACTAAAGTGTAAAAAATGTAGCTGTGTAGGCAATATACGAGTATACTTTCTGTATAAATTGAACATGCCCTATGACTTCCGTATCAGGTAGGTACAATAATTATATTCTTAAATGAAAATGTAGTTAAATGAAGTACTTACAACCTTCTACATATTTCTGATAGTATCGGATGCAAAATTTATTGATTTTATTTTTGAATAACCAACTTTAATCCGATTAACGCCATTGGGGAGAATTTTTTAGTCTCTTTTTTTCTTTGTTTTTTTATACGTTTTTAGCTGAATAATCGCACATTATCTTGCAATTTTTTGAAATGAAGGAAAAGGAAACTAAAGAAACATGGTTTCGTTTTGTCAATACGTGTTGCTTTCGATGGACCTCTTTTGAACACGACTATTAAAGTTTTTTATTAATCTGTTAACTGCATTTATAGTCCGAGCTAGGTAGACCCTTTGATTGGCAGCGTTGACCACAATTAACTTTCGCTTTGAAAATTTATAAAAAGTCAGGAACAATATTTATCAACTTGAAATTGACTTTATTAACTTATCACGCTTATAAAATTAGGTAAGAGCATAATTATGGTATAATTGGACGCACAAAAAGTTTGCTAGATTTTAATTTTTAAGAAATTGTTCAAATTTAATATCGCAATTGAAAGAGAAACTTCTACACAAAATCACACCAAATGGTCGTTTAGGGGCTGATGAATGCAGCATTTTTTGTGAAAAAAAATGTTGTGTCACTTAACGACAAGCTCTGGATTGCCGCACTAACTCGTATAATAAAACAGTAGAAATGTAATTATATTTGGCAATTATTAGTGTTTAAACATTAAATTAGCAATAAAAGAACTTTCCATTGATATAGTTTGACTTATCGTACCTACTATCATTTAACTAAGCAGGCTACAGACCGAAAATATCAGTTGCAAATAATTTTACTTCGCTGTTCTGAAAATCGTTTTTTTGCAACCAAGCTGATAAAAAAATATAGGACATAGATTCAGAATATTTGGATAGACTTTATACGATATCGTAAATATTCAGTATAAATTTCGTGTGAGCAAGTAGCGCTATTGGTTGCTTACATAATGCGTGTGTCAAGCTGCACAGATTTTATTCAGAGGAATAGAGTATATGACAAAAATTACAAAATTTACAAGGGCAAAAAAAGAAGAAAGAAAAAAAAGAAAAACGGTCATCAAATAACTTTTTTGTGTCGTGGAAGAGAAAAAGTAAGAAAAGAGTGTGCGAAAAAATAGTTTTTGTTGAAAATTTGGATACTCTTGGGTATGAAGAAAACAAAAAAGAGTAAACTGCCCTTTTCGTACCAAAAGAGAGTGTTCTTTTTTTATTTAATCCAAAAAAGAGTACATCTGTGCACCCTGACTTGTGTGTCATTTTACAACATGGTCTAACTGCACCATGATTGTATGATTGTGCCACTACCTAGCTCAATACTTTGCACATAAATGATTTTTTTTTTCTGTAGTTTACTTATCCTCGATCCCGATAATCGACGAAAATTTTCACGTTAAAAGATTTTCATTTTCAAAGGGTAAGTTTGTCATTTTAGAATGAAAGTATAGGTGAATAGAAAAATGCCATTTTTGCGTTATGCATAGCAAAATTCTCCTTGTACTGCCCTCTATCATTTAATAAAGCTATCTCAAGTCCGTACTGCTTTGAAATTGAAATAAATACTAAATGCACACAATCTTATGTTAGGGTGTGAAGTAGTTAGTTCATGCAGAAGTAACTTAACTCCAATGTTTTTGATTAATTTATTGGTGCAAAACTACCTCAAGTCCAAGATAAGCTATAATTTTACACCAACATTTTCATTCAGTGCTCAGTGCAAAAGTAACTTATGTAGGACTTACGATATCTCTGGATGATAATTTTGTTCAATACTATGTCTTAAGTTCCTTAGCTTGGAGGAAAATATAATTTTAATTTTTTTGTGAAAATTATCTGTTGTGTCTGTTATCCCGGATTTATAATAGACACACAAAATAAATACTTGTTTCTATAAAATAATATTTAATTGAATATTAACGTGTCACAACAAATCAATCGGTTTTGATCTCATCATTATAATATACCTTATACTTAAAAACTTCGCGACTTCGCAGATATACGTATGTACTTATCATATAATAATATTATACCTAATGGTGTCACACCACATCATAGGGTGGACTACTATCTTGAGGTGTATAGGCATACCAATGGACAGAGAGTTCAGAAGTAGTTAGACTACTCAGAGACTCTCTTGAAAGGCAAGTGAAGTATTGGCGTAAATTAATTTGCCAAGTGACTTCTTTTTGGGCCTATAAATGTTTATGTTCACAAAAGGTACCTCTGATACATTCCAAAATAGTGCTGACAGTTATGCTGATTAGTTGTACGTCTGCATAACTGTTATCTTTATTAATTGGGTTATTGGACGGAGGTAATGGTGAATATTTAGAAGAAATATTCGCCATTAATTGTTGTGGAGTATTTAGGTCAGCGAATATATTCGTCTGCCTAAATACGACGGAACATTATCTTTACTTGATTCCTCTTAATGTTAATATACTATAATTGGTTCCACGTCCCATCATTGCAAAAAATATCAACATTCTGAACTTTTTATTTACTCTCCTGAAAAATAGCATTTTTGGACTTAGTTTCGTTCTAGAGTGACGAGTTTATAAATCACTTATCTTGAATTAAAAATTAAAAAAATACTGTACAATAATTATCATCCTTACGTAGGCACAAATCTATTTACAGGCCAATGAATCTTGAACACCAGTTTATCTTCATTTTTTTTTTTGGAAGATGCAATTTAATTTAGTCTAAGCTATTGGAAGAATTATCGTCTTTGGAGATAAAGCCAACTTTTAAGAAAATGCATCTTTTCATGCCAAAATAACGTTAAAATGAACCCAACTTTTTTCTTTATAACTTCAAAATAAATGATCACCGTTGCTATAGTATAATAATTAATTATGATTTTTTGTTCCAATTTTTGGCGTGAAAAAATACTTTTGTTCTTTTATTAAAGAACGAAAAAATTTTTTATAGTTCACGTAAAAATGTATTTTTCTTGGTTTTGAAGTTTGATTATTTCTTTTCTTTTATACGAAACTTTTCTTCTTAACTTTTCAAAAGCGTAGACTAAAACATTTTTCCCGGCCATCGGCGAATTCTGAGAAAATTTAGGCCAAATAATACGCGAATATTAATTACTAATACCTACTTTGCTTTTCTCTCTCTCCTCATTCAGTTCCTTATAACGATAATTTACTCGGCTTAGACAACGGCTACTTATACAGGGAGCATAAAATATCTTCTAATTAACAAGTTTACAAATGACTTGAAGCAAAAAATGTTTTTTTTTTTATGCGAAAGCTAACTCAAATAAGGATCAGGAGTACGACCAGAGAAAGAATGGTGGAGGAGAATAATTACATAAAGGATATGAACGAAAGTTTTTCTTGACTCGTTTTCTTTGAATTTTAGCTAGTAGGTATTAGGTTTCCTTCTAGAAAGGACATTAGTCGTAATATTTACAATGAAACTGGAATATAATACAAAGAGCCAGCCCCTTCAGTCGAGGAAGCTGGCGGCAATGCCATTTTGGGAACTCAGTTTACCTTTGTAAAGTAAATTTCGCGGTAGAAACCTTTAAGAAAATAAAAAATGTTGGCCCACACAAATATTTTTTTTACCTTTTTCTGAAATTACGTTTGGTGAACATTCGCAGCGATGAACCGCACGTCAAACGGTGTAAGAAGAGAAAATAAATTCCAGATGGACCAAAGCAGCTGGGTAGAAAGCAGAGTCATTGTTACTTTTATTTTCTAAGCACCAATTTATTAGAGTCGATTTGGTTGGGTGTTAATTGTTCAGCTTAACAATACAGTTCATTATGAATCTCCTTCACACTTTATTTTTTGAATCAACTTGGTCATCTAGTCCGGAGGAACAGTTGTAAAGTTGAAAGTTGAAATAAACCGATTAATCAAGTTATTCAAACGTAGGTATTTAATCTGTTAAAGTTAACCAAGGTCACAAATAAGGAGGTCTGAATCCGCTCAGCTCAGAAAAAAATCTTAGCATGAAAAATGTAGTGGGTGTTTGTTGGTGGAGGTGGCGCAGTTATGTTAAGAGGGTTTAGAAGGAACGGATATGAGAAGATGTATACTCGTAATAGGATTTCAGGTGAAATAGGAGAGAACCATCCACAATTATTATTTTTAGGATTCAAAAAATCTGATACTAAAAATTTATACATTTTTCTCGAATTCTGAAGTAGAATTTTTCTTGAATGCCAATTCAGTGGTATAGTGTGACTTATTTTTCTCATTCAGATAATAAAGGTAACAGAAAATAAACAGTTATTGGAATCCTTTACAGTTCATATTTTCAAACTGCACTCCTCATCTTACTGAAAAATTCACTTCTTTTTTTATCTGGTAATATTAATTTTGATATTATGGCAGATACTTAGGTATCCTAAAATAATAGTCGTATTACAATCTTGTTAATGTTATCGATATTTTTGTTATATTCTTCCATTCTCTCTTTCTTCAAAGGTCTGTTAATAATATCACTACAGAATTTCTGGAATTACTCAATGCATCGGGTAATATATATATAGACTTTCAACTCAAACCAATTTCTGCTGAAGTTTTTCACAATTTGATAAAGTCTCATTGTTCTATTACAGTTTTTTTCATCTATGATTTTTTCATCTCTGAATATTTTTGATTTTATATTGTGGGGATTAGACCATTACTCGTATGAGGAAATAGGCTCGGCCTATCGACGACAGTCGTCACATACTGAATGTATGTTTGTTTGTACTTGTCTATTTTTGCAGATAGACAAGTTACAAATCTTGGTCCGTGACAAATCGATAGATAACGATCTCGGCGATGTCACAAACTGATACAGAGATTCATTCTCCGTACTTTACCATTGCCATAGCAACCGTAAAGTACGATGAATAATCTACACTATACTTATGTAAATATTACGTAAGTGTGTATGTGTGCATGTAGGGAGCCGGGTATATAAGACCAGAAAATCTTAGGCTAAATCGCCAGTGTTTGTCGAGGTTTTGGCTCCCCTATACCTTTTAGGTGTTTTGGCATAAACATGCAAACTGTTCAGTTGAACACCTTCTGTTGTTGGTTTACTTTCCACGATGTAAGGTATTCCAGATATATATTGTAAAAAATAATAAAGCTATTGATAGTTTTGATTTAGAAAATAAAAATGAAACATCTTCTTTATTTTTGTAAATATAAATGTTTGTGTTTAAATAATTTTGAGGTAGAAAATTCCAGCCAGTTTCCTTGTGTATTATCTATATAAATTTTAAGAGATTTTTGAACCACTATAATAGGGAAATGTATAAAATATTTAACAGTTTGTGATTTATAGGTTAGTTCAATTTCCTATTTAGTTTTAAGAGAATTTTTTATTTTTAAATAGGTTTTGTATGAGTACCAGTAATGTAGTTCCACATGCTCACTTAAGAAGTTTTGTGACTTTTACCATAAAGAAATGAAAAGTGATGAAAAGTTTAAAAATTTGCGTTGTTGAAGGTGAGTGGAGTTCCATTTTCACCTACAACTTTCACCGATAAGATGTAAAAACTGGTTCATTGTTGGAAGAAATGTGTAGCGGTAAATGAAGAATGCACTGAAAAGTGAATGAATGTTCTTGTACAGTCAATTGAGGATTTAATGTACTTCACAACCTTTTTTGTTTTATTTGAATTTTGTTTTTTCCATTCGTGATACATTACTTTTCAACCACTCATCCTAGTATCAATTTGAGTGTGTTTTTTGAAATTTAACTTTTGTTCTCCTGAAAATATAATTTTTCAGGATCAACCAAGATACGAAAAAATTGTTGGTGCCTCGAATTATAGCGTTCATAGTTTTCGCTGAAATCTATTCAGAATTTTTATACTCATGCATTTATTGTCACTAATATTAAACGTATAATCTTTCCAGGTCAAGTCCCATTGTCTCTAGTATCATCAGGCACGTATTTTTGCACCTAAAACTCGTGACAAAATAAATTTTTCTCACTCAATAAGAAACGAAGAAAATCCCTTTCTTTTTCAAGCATCATTTACGTCTTTTCTTCGTTTAGGAATAGAACCAATAAAAATCTTCTAACACAAAATTATATTGCCTACAGCTGTGACCGCATAGATAAGCAGACGATTGTTAAAAGGTTTTATAAAAATAAAAAATAAAAAATTTCTTGAATGACTTTTTCGCCGCAGGTGAGCAACTTTACTAAACGTATTGAATTTCATTCAGAAGCTAATGAAATTGATCGAATGTTTTAACAGCGGAACAAAAAGTGAATTTTCGATTAAATTTTCTGAAATAGATAACCAGGAAAGAATGTATTTGTGCTAAAATAGGTTCGAACTTTACTTCGTCTTTATTTCTTCAATATTTTCTAAAATGACATATGTACCTACACTCAACTGAAACTCTTGAATGTTAAAAATTTATTGTGTCTAGGAAATCGAAATCCCCATCTAAAAATGAACTGCAATTTCGCTTACCTACATCCAAGATGGTGGACTTGAAAGTCAACAAGATGTTTAACTGATATCGAAAATTCAACAGGCTACCTAAATCTGATTGAAATGTGATTTATTATACCGCTAAAATTAATTTATTCTGTTTAGTGTTGCCAATAAATCCACAGTTCTACTGGAAAAAAACTGCTAGATTTCGGAAAGGTAGTACAAATAGTTATATTTAATATTACTAAAAAATATTGTTTTACAACTTCCTGATAATCAATGCCGGGAAATAGTAAATGTTCATACTATTACTTATATATTATAAAGATAGGTGCATAATTACAACTGATGTCGAAGTTTATAGTTAGGGATATTAAGACTTATCTTACGGTAGTAATTATTTAACTATATTGTAATAATCCTCATACAAAAAGAATCAATATAGATATATAAAATAAATTAATGTCAAATATATTTTTATTAATTTATAATTATTTTTATTATATTAAAATAAGATGAATGAAAGAATATATAAATAATATTTAATTATTTTGTTATAATTCTTCTTTGTATAGTGCCGGGTTTATATTAAAATTTATGTTTTAAACTAAGATTAAAATAGTACTATTTTGTATTTTTTATCCATTAGTATTTAATAAGAACTAGTTAAATGCACATAATATCGGGATTTTTTAATTTCATGCAATTTTATTGTAAATTTTATTCGAATTTTTGAATTTATAACATGCATCTCCGTAATGCACTGTGTGAATGAACAAGTTTGGGTGCACATCGAGCGATTGATTCAAGAGTTAAATTTTGTGTTTAATTACTGATTAGGCTATCTCTTCATCCGTACAGTTGGAGCTACCCACCAATAATGGACTGATGCTTACTCAAAAACTCGACGTTATATGAGATTATAGACTGGACCAAAACAAATCGTGTACCGTATTTGTCTTTGGAAGACAATAATGTCGTCAAAATGTACTGAAAATATTTCAAACTACACTGAGTAACCTGCATGATGAAAAATTTGAATTGGTAATAACTAGGAACGTACCGAAGGGGGGATTTGGGGGAGACTCTCCCCAAAAACTTTTTGACAGTTGGGAAAAGCGTGCCCAGTTGTTCCTTAGTTGGGAGTTTGGGACTTGGGAAAATTCCTAAAATCATGCTAAGTAAAAAAAACAAAAACAAAAAAAACAAAATTTTTGGAATGCATGAATTCATACAGCCTCAATAAAATAGAATAAGAGTATAGAATAGATAATAGAGTGCGTATGTATACAAAATACTTTATGCATAATATACATATATACCAAAAAATATTGGCAGTGTAGGCTACACCTGTTCTTTCGTATTGAAAGGAATAAGATTAAAAAAATTTAATCTTTCGAGATATGACAGCTAAAGCTAAGAGCATTGGAGTGATTATCTTATCTTTTGAAAAATTTTTCAAAGTATTGAACCACATTATCAGTCTGAAGGATGAAAAAAAACAATGCCGTATTTTATTTGAAAATAAGGACTGTAGCTTCTGGTTTAAACAAACAATTATTAAATTTTGACTCTGTTGCATCCATTTATTTCATGAAGCCAATATTGTATAGAGTTTTAACGAAAACCTTAGAATTACCTAATTTAAATATAGTCGACAGTATAACCGTAATTCAAGGCTGTATTACTTCTTTGAAGGTTGTTTAGGAAAATGACAGTGAAACTGACTATCTAATTCAAGTCACCCAGAATTTTGCGAAAAAATTGAATATATGTGTCGAAGCAAATTTTAAAAAACACCATCAAAGACGCAAGATTCCTAAAAAATATGACATCAAAAGTGTCACTGGAGTGGAATTAGACGTCAGTCAGTTTTATCATAAAGAATTTTATTCAATTTTAGATTCACTTAATTCATCTCTTGAAGATAATATGCAAGTTTACATCAATAAGATTTGACCCCTCTTTGAGCTTTTTCAGATACCAGTAGCAAGGAGAAATATTACTGCAAAATGGGTAATTGCCATTTCACACATGTGTTCAAATCCCAATCATGTTCCAAACATAAACTTGTTAGAAACTGCGTTTGACAACTCAGCGGATGCAACAATAGTAGTGGAAATTTTCAAAAATGCATAATTTTAAAGTGTATTATAGCAGTAGCTTTTAAATTAAGTAAATTTGTATTGACTGCCAGCTGCTCTGTTACCTCAAACAAACCAGCATTTAGTTTTTTTAAATACGTAAAAAATCCCTTTTGTTCTCGAACCAAAGCTGCTAAGCTTGATGCAGAAATGCTCCTTTTTTCAGAAAAAGATTTTTTCAATAATATTAATTTTAATCATATAGTAATAATTGGGTTCTCTTGAAAGAAAGAAGCATTAATTTAAAGAAATGTTAATTTTTATTACCAATTGTTTGTTACTACTGGTAAATAGGCTATTATTATAGAATTACATACTTAATTAAAAAATAATGCCCATGGACATTTAAAAATTTTCCGGTGGAGATTTAAGAATTAAAAAATTATAAAGAGAAACTTGAAAATTTTTAGTTGAGAATCTTCATAAAAATGACTTCGTTAAATCACTGGTAAAAACCAACACTTTTAAGCCTTTCAAATTGGAGGAGGTCCAGATAGAACCTCACATTGGTGTTATGATCTTATTCTCCATAGAGTTATTTCCTCATATCCAGTTAGAATGAAAGAAATAAATATTATATTAAGCTGGTAAATAATGATACTGCCTAATCAAAAATGAAGAAAATTCTGCTCCAATAGCAACAGTTTGCAGCATTTCATAACTAGAACTGAAAAACCTGGTATTTCATCACTGATCTTATTCATATTAGCGTTTTATGCTCTCATCCAGTGAGTAGGAAAGAAATATATTAGGATTGCAAATGATGCTGCCTGATTAAAAGTGAAGAAAAATCTGCTCTCCATCACAAAAATTTGCAACATTTCATAACTTTAATTAAAAAAAAAAAGAAAAAGAAAAAGAAAACTCTCCTCTTCTTTTCTCATATTGATATCAATAACATCATGACGTTGGATAAAATGGCTACCAGCGTTACCAAAGACAAACGAAAAAATAAAATAATAGTAATAACAGGTTTTTTGTGGAAAATCTGCTAAAAAATAAAGAAAAATACAGGAAATAGTAGTAAAATTCCATTCGACTACAGTGAGATTAGACGCCAAAATTTTCGTTGTGTTTCATCAAGCTAGAGTATATGTTGTTTTTTTCGCATTCCACAAAAGCTTTGTTTCGTATTTCCTTGTAAAAAGGGATGACTTTTCACTTTCATAAATAAAAAATATATATAAAAAAATGCATTAAAAAAAAATACAACAAATCATCCCCTTTTGGCTTTGAATGATTCATATCTTTCCGTGTCAAAAAATCTGTTACTTTTTTATATCTGTAAGTATGATTTATACTCATAAAAGTTTGCCGTTTATTCTAGAATATAGCGTTATGTAGGCTGGTTCACAATTATCTTTCGAAAATCTACTGTATATTTCAGGAACTCGCATGGTTTTTTGTATCGCCTTAACTTGAATAATAGAACATGTTTTTCGAGTTTCCTCCCTTCGTAGCACTTTTCATGGGGTAGAAATTTTCCAGCTATAGAATGACAAAAACAAAAATACTGAAAATTTTTTAAATTTCAGTATAAGAGAATGGACAAAAAATTAATGTTTGTGAAATCATTTTTACAACTGAATAAGTACAAATGATGTAATCAAGAAGGCACAAGTTATTGTCCCGCATATTACTTAAAAGAATCTAATTGTTAGAAGAAGTTGCTTTCAACATTAAAAATGTAAAATTCATATAGTTTTACGTAATTTTTTTTTAACACTTGTTGATAAACTTCAGTTTTATACGCATTCTGACGATATATAAAGAAAGCGATTTTAGATCCATTTATAACCATAGATAATGTATAAGTCCTTACCTTATACACTGTCTTAGGTTCATACGTCACTTTATACACTGGTTCTTAGAAGTACGCACCCTACTACATCATCATTTTCTTTAATTGTATGGTGTATATATATATTTTAAGTGAAAGTTTCTCTGTTATGAGGATTCAAACCACTGACATCTCCATTATTGAGCCAGCACCCTAACCACTACGCAACGATGTCTCGGCAAATTGAATGTAATAGTTAGCGCTTATATGTTGGCCAATTGCCAAAATATTTATTTATCTTGATTTTTTTTATTTTTTAGAGGGAGGAAGTGTTACAAAAAATAGTGTGTGACAACACACGCGTATATAGTGGGTAATTGATACTCATGTGATATGCATCACTTGCCTTCGGCTCATGCTGAAAAACTCACACTCGGATCAAAATCACCTACCTACTTTATACTCTTGTATCAAAAATAACTATTATTGTTTAGAAATCATATTAATGATTATCATTGTTTATTTCAAACCAAAAACTAACTACAGTTTTTTTTGTTTTTATACCTACTGTGAAATACCTTGTTGTGAAATAATATTCACACTAGAAGATAATAGAGATGTGCGTTTTAGTTCATTTGGTGGCTTTAGTTCAACAGGTCTCGGTCTTTTGAATGAACTAGTTCAGTGAACTTGTTCAAAATGAACGAAATGAGCTGCATGAATCAAACCTTTGAGTATGTATTATTTCATATGGAGAGCAATTCGTATACATTTTCTATACGTAGTTACTTTCAGACATAGAAAGTGCTTTCATTCCCCGAAAACGCTTACTATTTCGTTTTATTTTTTGTTGATTGATAAGAAATTTCACTCATCCTGTGATTAACAACAATTCTGTGATGAATAAGAGTGAACCAGCTTGTATGTCTATACAATATAACTTTGATTTGATAATATCTTTTAGTTCTAAGTGAACTAGTTCATTCTCATCTTTCAGTCTCATTCATTTAGGTCTTTCAAAAGATTTATTCAAATGAATTAGTTCTCGGTCAACCGACACATCTCTAGAAGATAATCAACAAAATATTTGCGTGTTCTGCCACTGCATATATAAACACATATGGAAGAATCAAAATCTGGGCAAACACTGGAAATTTTAGAGCCAGTTTGGGCTTTTTATATAGGGGCTCTTTTATATGCACACATACACACATACTTAATAAATACGTACATTTGTGTATGAGGGAAGTGTGTCGCTTCTTATCGGGATAAGGACCAATAGATAGGTTGACATCATAGTAATTATCTGATTAGTCACAGTTTAGTTTTTGTGCATTACTTTGTAAGTAATTTTAAGTAATTGCAAGTAATTATATTCGAACATTTTTGTGCAATGTTTTAACTTCATTGAGAAAAATAATAAGCTGGCCTTTCAGCAGTGACTGTCTTCGAGGGGTGTGAGCCCCTAATACTTTATACGAGTGTTAAGTCCCCATACCTACTATGAAACTACTTATGATAATTTAGGAGAGTCTTCCTAAAACTGAATGTTTAAAGTACCTTCCTATGTATGGTTCATATTTCCAATTTTATTAAACTATTCATTGTTACCTATGGATGAAGCAGACCATTTTTCAGATTATGTTGGCAATACAGTGGACTTCATTTTATTGGAACACAGACAATTTTGTCCTATCTAAGCAGTTTTCCCAATCATCCAAATTTTAAAATACTATTTAAAAAAATGATAATTTTGTTTATAACAATTATGTTACCTAAGTTATGTTCAAGTAGGTGCGTAAGTATGTAGGAGCAAGTGTTGTATTATGTCACACCAAAATTCTTTTTGACATATTTTCTAAATGTTTTATCCACGTGTTTCACTTTTCATACCATTGAGTAGAGCATTCAAAAGACAAAAAAATGAGAGTAAATTTAAAACTGAAAGCCCCTTACAACTTGAGAAAAAGTCACTTGAAAAAGAAAAAAACATTGTGACACATTACAACAGGGGGTTGTAAAAAATCACAACCATGTAAAGTGTCATAACATATAAACAATTACTTTTTCAGCCATTATTTATTTGCATAAACATAATTAATTCAATACATTTTTTCAAACTTGTCCAAATCAAAGAACAAATTATGCGACATTAATAAAGGAATTTACTGAGCATAACATTTAAAACTAATTATTTTGAAAACAGTGTCACACTGGCAACCAGCAGAAGTGCAAATTTGTTCCTACTGCAAGTTTTCTCAAAAATTTTATTTTTTAGCCCTCTTTACTTAGTGAATTTTTATAACAGCCAATATGTGAGAAATTTTACAACACACCCTCATTAGATATTAGGAGCACGTCAATCTCCCAAAAATAAACTATTTCTAAAACTTCAAAATCATAAGATTTGCCTTTAAAAGTGCCTTCTTTTGATGTATTATATTACTTTCCTAGGATGAAAAGTAAGTTTTAAATAAGAAGATGCGGAATTGAAAATTTTCAGCTTTTGACCACTGAAAATAGTTTTTGTAATGACTGGTGAGGGGAAGTGAGTAATATTGATTTAAATTGGATCAATAAGTATAGTATATATTGATACATATTCAATCCAAATTTCTTGTATGGAGCTCAAGTGGTTCCTGAGATATTGTAACACTTTACTACATGGGACACAATACAATAGTTTCCCCTACAGTAATGTGTCAAAATGAATCAGTGAAATTATCTTTTACAATACGAATAAACTTTCGCACAACCTATAGTAAATCAATGTCGATGGAAGCGTATTTCCTTGTTTTCCATGACTTCTGATGTAAATGGTCGGAGTAGCCATCCAATGCACTTGGAAGAAATATAAGAAAAACTTCCGGAACATTTTCACTGGTTTTCACTCCTGTTAAGCAGAATCCACTATAATGGAACATTTTTTGATCTACCGACTTTTAGAAGGTTTTTATTCCAATTATAAACGACTGAAAAAGTCGTTAGAATCACTCTAATTGATACGATAATGATATCATATAGGCTATGTAAATAATAAGTGAAAATTTTCTAAATGAGCAAAAGTTGAAAATTAGCCCTCTAAACTCGAAACTCATATGATGCTTTTTTGGTTAAAATGAGCAGGTACCTATAATTGTTTCCAAGGTATAATTAAACTCACTGATAACAGGTTACGTACCACCAATTTCATTGTCCTTAACATTACTCGACTTTATTGTAGTACAATAGGCACACTAATAAAACATGAATGAAACTATGCAAGCAACAAAGAACCGAAATGAAATAAAAAAAATATGTAAAAGTAGAAATTTCTCCAAAGTGGTGCTAAACTATAAAGTTTAACTATAGGTAAAGGCAATTTCTGCATTTATTTTTCATGTAAGGTTTCATTATGATGAAAAATGAACTTTCTAAAAGAAACAATGCTATAAGTACCTACTTTGGGGTCAAAACTCATACAGATGTATTCACATTTGGAGTAAGATGTTTTCAATCAAAGGTGTAGTCATGATATTTTCAAGTTACTTGATTATAGTGCGGACTATAGATGTAGATTATATAATATAAGAAACACGTCATTCAGATATGCGGAATAAAATTTATTCACATTTTTAGTGCTCCTGAAAAACTGCAATTTTGGATGATGTGAGTTTTAACTATGTATTTATTATACTAGTCGTTAGCCCTGTCTCCGCCAGGCTGTGAAAAAATGATGACTAAATCACAATTGGAGAAATCGAGAGTCTATGCTTATCAGCACATTGGCACCGGTCAGTAAAATTTCCAGAAAATCGTATCGGTAAGAACGTATTATTTTGGTTAAAAAAAAAGAAAAAAAATTCCTGACGGTCACCCATCCAACAAACAGCGGAAAAAATGCTGCTTCAAAAAATGTTATTGGTCCACATCTGCTGCCCTCTTTACATTTTCAGAAATTTGAAAAAGTCGTATCTAGGTGTGCTACTGGTGCACCCTCGTACCAATTTTCAGCCTTCTAGCTCAATGGAAAGTTTGAAAAAATAAATGCGGACGGAAATCCGGACTTTTTGAATTTTATATAGTTGAAGATAAATTTTTCATTAATCTTTCTTTCATCAAATTTATTACAAAATTATTGAAAACATGCGAAATACAAAATCAATACCTAACATAGGCCAAAATATAATAAAATTGTCTCATATTTTTTTACGATTTTTATGATCTGTGGAAAAGTAAGGCGTTCAACAAGGTATATAATTTAAAAAAATTATCATTCCAATACCTAACCAACTGCTTTTTAGAAAAACGTAAAACGAAAAAAAAAAAAAAAAACATCACACGAAAGAATAAATTTGTAATGAAGTTATTCGATTCAGTGTATGTTCCGTTAGAGTAGGAGAAAAATTTTCAACCAAACGACGCATATAGGATTTCAAAATGATACGAAAATTGTTTTACGGTGATAGGCCAACAAATTTTCTGTGTTAAGAAAAGTATATAGTAACTCACGAGCCACATAAAAAATGAATCTGACACTTGAGTAGCGAATTCCATCATGATCGTCGAAAACTTAATCTAAGGAATGAATAATGCATGACCTATTCTAAGTTCGATTTATTTTCGATACAAATAAGGTCGGCCATGTTGTTTCTCGTCAATTTCCAGTTAGGAAGTACTCGTAGCCGCTGTAACTTGAGAAAAAAAGGAGAAAAAAAAATCAAAAATTCGTCTCGTGTGTGAACGATACAATACGTAAAATGAAATTGTTTCACTTTTGAGTAAAAATTTGTATAAAAAACAACGACGACGACGACGACGACGACGACGACAGTATGACAAACAACAACAGCATATAGTAACAAACAGCAAATTGTTGACGTGACGTTGAAATATGATAGCATTGGCCTAAACTGTAATGTACGTATTTAAGCACGTCCAAATCATAGAGATCAATTTCTTGTTTCGAAATTATTTCAAAAATTCGTATGTATACGCCTACCTACCCCAACGATGGTAAATTTTGGGTAAACCGGAATGTCAACTTTGATTAATAACTCGTATTTACTTTCAAATGGTAGGAACGGAATGTGTACCTATACGATTTTGATTAATGTTTTGAATCAGTTTGCCCAAAGAAATATCGAAACAACTGGATACCGTCCGTACGTATTTAGTGCATCCAAAAATTCCCTTTATTCCTGGTTAAATGTATAGGTATGTAATAGGTAACCTATACATTTAAAATAAAATTAGGTGCCCTACACATAAGTACCTAATATACCGGGTGACCCAAAAGTCACGCAACCCAAACCTTCAAATTAAAAATTTTGAAAAAAGAGATACAAGGCTGAATCTTGGCACAGTTGCAGAAGTCGGTTACTCAATTATTCATGAAAAGTTTCAGCTCTGTATCTGTAATAAGCTAACATTGACGAATTTTTAATTTTTAATTATAGTTTTTCAATGTTTGAAAAATAAATTTTGAAAAATTTTTAATGGTAAAAGTTCTCGAAAAATTCTGAAACTTGGTACAATAATAGAGTATGTTTACCTGATTAAATGGGTCAAGTTTCACTTCAGTACATTCATCCTTGTTTTTTTAAGAACTTTTTCTATAGCCTATACCATGCTTTCAAAACAAATAAAAAAAATTTTTTAATTTCAAAAATTTTATTTCATCCTCTCCATTGATCCGCACTTTGGTGCAGTACTTTACTTTATGGCAGAATTTTGTCATAATAGTTTCCTTAAATTTGTTTGGGTATGCAACTTTTCATACGTCAATGTTTTTTTCTCGATAACACCTGCAATGAGCAGTTATGCAACTTTTTATTCAGTACATACAAAAAGTTGCATAATCACATAATTGAGTAACCATTTCCCTATCATTGTCCTATGTTGCAAAAATTTTTGAAAATTTTTGCAGTTCACAATTTTTGGATTCACTTTTTATGCGTACAGATCACTTGCAAATTCTTGAAAAAAATAAAATTGAGATAAGAAAGTGAAACTTTACCGGCTTAATCTAGTAATCATCCTTCATTATTGTGGCGAGTTTCAGAATTTTTGGAAAACTTTGGCCACTTAAAATTTTTAAAAGTTTGTTTTGCCACAAATACAAAAATTGAAATTAAAAATCAAAAATTACTCAAAATTAGACTACTATAGATACGTAGCTGAAATTTTTCATAAATAATCGAGTAACCCACTCCTACAAGAGTGAATAATTTCAGCCTCTATCTCTTTTTTTTGAATTTTTACAGTTGAATGTTTGGGTTGCACGACTTTTGGGTCACTCGGTATTCAAGCGATAATAATCACGTTGTAGAAAGTACCTCCTCAACATTTTTTTTGTTTGTTTATTTATTTATTTTGAATAAAACCTTGAAACTGAATAAAGATGAACATATATTTCCAATAATGAAAGGTTAAATAGAAAAATATTTTGAACAGTTTCTAAAAAAATCAAATTAATCATGAAATGTAGAATATGACAGTGAAATTTTTAACTGTTGAATTATGTAAATCACCATGCTTGGCAATATATAATTGATGAATCAACTTCAATCATTCACTTCTAGTTGTGTGTTTTAATGTCCCAATAATCTGAAAAAATTAAATTTGGGACGCATATCATGAGTTTTGTGACGCGAAAGCATAAAAATATTAATGCATCGAAGAAACATTATACATATAAATATCACGCACGTAGGTCAAGTGCAGGTCGCAAGTGCGACATTATTGTGTCACATTTGGACAGTAAAATTAACACAAAAATGCTGCTACCAAGTGCTACAAACACGACACCATACGTACGCGACACACTGATATCGGGAAATAGCTGCGAAAAAAGAACATGAGTGTCACATAATATGATATTTGACTGTCAAAATATCACTTAAATGACGCTATAAACTGATACAACAATGTCCCATAATTATTGCTAAATGACAAAAAGTCGTTCTACCGAAATACGTCATCAACACATCGCAGATGTCGCACTTATATGCTATGGGGCCATAGGTGTCACTTTCATATAAAAACCACAATTAGGAATTGGGTCAAATAGAAAACATCATGAAGGTATTTAAATGACGACCTCAAGGTATGCGGTCTCACAATTTTGATAGCCTATTTATTCACTTCTAATATGGTAGAGTGTCAAACTGTGGCACAAATATTCTAAATTACTGTTAAATTAAACTTTGCGTATTAGAGCCCCCCCAGCTTCCCATAAGATAATCTCATCACCAACATAAGCTGTAAATCGTCAAGAGAATATAATTAGCGAAAAATGGTAATTAATGGAATGGATGAGTAAAAATTCATAAATTGTGAACTGATATTCACAATGTACCTTTACAAACGAATATTGTCTAATGAGAAATTCAGAAAATTTATTTCTCTAAGATTTCAAATTTTGGGATGCAGACGAAAAAACTCATGTACTTCCGGCAGTAGCCTAATTCATCAGAATACTGATTTTTTTTTTATTGTTTAAAACATTTTTCGTTCCATTTTCTTGCCAAATTCAAGTACCTATGTACCTATTATCTAAAATTATGAAAATTTCTGTTCATGGACCATTTCAATTCTCTAATGAGTGAAATAACACCTTCTTTACAGCGGTAATGCAAATGATGGCTAAAGCACTGAAGGAGGGGTTGCAAAATTTGGAATGAAAGAAGAAAAATTGTTTTTGTGGGTATGACTACTTAAGTGGCTACACATAAATATTCAGTATCTATTCGTTGAAGCCGTATCAAAGATACATTACATCTTATTAACATGGTGACTGTCTTTCGTATACATAAATATCGATAAAGGAAGTGACAAGCTTGGCGATTTAAGCCCTCAAAATAAATATGGAACAATCACCTTGACTAATAAATAACGTTTCAAAACTGAATGAATTTTTTGTAAGCTGTTTTGGTTGCCTTTAATTGTTTTGAAGGCACTCTGAAATTAATTTTTAGAACAAACATTCTAGGTATTTTGAGGAAATGAAAATTTTAGCAAATGTCCTAATTAGTAAGATAAATGCACATTTATGATAAAGAAAGACAGAATAATATTGATCGTATATTTACATTTTTCTCAGTCTATTCATTACACATTGCAAACCATAAGCATATTACGTTTATTTACCTACGAAACTGATGGTTTGTTATGGTTTTAGTGTAAAAAGAAAATAGCGTTTAAATAAGATTAACATTTTTCTAATCGATAGAACTAATATAAACAGGTGCAAGTATGATAAGGATGGTTCTCTAGTAACAAACATTCAGTAAAATTCACAAAATAATGACGAAAATACAATTTTTAAATTTCACTCACTTCTTTTTCATTTTTGGGTTCAAGTTGAAGAAATAAATTTATAAATTTTAAGCAAATCGTTTTTCCACAAATTTTAATCTCTAAAACAATTAAGTTAATACTTTGAAATCGTAAATTCACTGTTTAGTTATTTTCACATGCTCGTATTTCTTAACACCTAAGTTATAGTATGTCTCCTGAAAATGTAACGAAGTAATGAGTAAGTAAAGTTTGATTCAAAATTTTGACTACGCGTACTCAGAAAATCAATTTTATTCGTTCGTTATGCATTAATTTTTCCGTACCAGTAATGAAGAGAATAGCAAAGAAAAGGCGAATGAGCTGGAGCTCTTCGCGTGAGGAGCTGTCTCACCTCCTGGCTCGATTTCAGTGGGCGAAATTGTGATGAGTAGGTAAAATCAAGCCATTTTTGGCCATTTTTTTATAGTAAATTTTTGATTTTTCTGGAAATTGAAAATTTTGTGAGAAAAAAGTTGGCTAAATGGGAAATTTTATCCCCTCGTTGGATAAACAGCTTCACAGATCCACTGAGAATGTGGAAAATTGTGGCAAGAAATGAGGTTATAGAAAAAATTTGTAAAAAAACAGTTTTCGTTTCTAAAACACCTTTTTAGAACCCCCCATCTTTTTGGGGTCAGTCCTATATACGAGACTGGTTTCTGATATAATATTCATGGGCACAATAAAAAGAATGAAGAGTAAATTGTAAATGGAAAAGAAAAACCTTGAGTTTCAATGAAAAAAGAAAGATGGTAAGGCGACCTCCACCAATTGGATTGAAAACATTAACGGTAATTTTTTGGATTATGAAAATATAACAATTTGTAGTTTCCAAGAATATTACTTACAACGTAATAATAACATCGGTTAAATTTTAAAATTAAACAACATCCAAGTTAAATAAAAATATTCAAAAAGAAAAAAAAATTAATTACTAGAACGATTTCATGAAAACATTAAATTGTTGGCATGAAAAGTCGAAAACACGTGATGCTCGGCCTTAACGATTTTACTTTCTATTTCCTAATTTTCACCATTTGACTTGGCTAATTAATGGTTTCTTGAAAAAGTTATCCCCTTCTAATTTTACGGGCGCAGTTAGAAAACTGTCGAGGACAAAACATCCGACAGTGGAAAGAAACCAAAAAAAAAATTTATTTAATGGAAAAACCAGCAAAAATTTTCTTCTCATCGTTTTTCATCATAACTCTATGAATGTAAAGTGACTTTTTAAACACAGTTCAGAAGCATATCATTATTTCCTTTGGTTTTACACCTGATTCCCAATTAGCGAGATGTAAAAAAAAAAAAGTTACTGGATGAGATTTGGGATTTTTTTGGTTTTTAATCCTCCGAGGAGATTAATTTACTTATAGATTTTTTAGATAGGGAGGAACTTTTCCTTTAGTTCAAAAAAATATAATAATAAAGGAGACTAGGATACCTCGGACAAAAATTTTTGAACAAACTGTCCCATAGCATTATATATCATACACCTGATAATACATAATTTGTCTACTATTGTAATCCAGTTAGCTATTTAAAAGTTATTGCTGTAACGGCCAAAAGAGGTGGTAATGTGCCTAATTAGAACCACTTTCGATGTTACACCATACACGAAATATTACGTACTAAAAGCAGTAATACTTCTAAAAATAATTCAAGTTTATCATCCACAAACTATAGTGGACCTTATATGTTAGAGACTCAATAATATTTCAAAACACACGAGTGAGTTTACACATTTAATAAAATAATAAGTTGTACATCACAGTACCTATAATCATACGTTAATATTTATACATATACAATCACAATTTAACAAGCAAGACTATCTGTTCACCAGAGACTTCTACTAGAGAGGTTCCAGGTACTTAGAAGTAGCTGTCGAGGAACTGTGTCTTTTTCCACTGAATCGAGGGGTTATATACTCGTTCAGGGTATGAAAACATACGTGTCAGATAGGCTAAGTGAGGTAGGGTGTTGTTATTATAGGATTGTGCTGACTCGTCGAGTACTCGAGAGACAGGCACAAGTAAGTCATGAATATACAGGTAATATATCTATATTTATAAAATCGAATACGGGTAATTTAGTGGTTGTTTATAAAGAGTTATATAGGATGATTATTGTTGATAAATATCTACATTTTTGGTGTTTGAAAATGTGTGGACGAATATGTCCGTCATTTCTAAAAATAGACGAAAATATACGTTACAATTGCAACCAAAAGTAAAATTTTGATAACTCACAAAAAATGTGACTAATGGAAGAGAAATTGAGCATCAAATTTGCGAATGTGTTTCAAAGAAGTTTAATAATCAGAAATTAATTACTCAGAGTTACCAACACCTAAAAATACTCGGTTAAATTATAATGATATAATTTCTAGTAAGAAGGTGAACCTAGTGTACTGTGTAAATTTTCTGGTGTACCATGGAACATAATAAAACTTCTTTTAATTTTTTGCAAATAATTTTCATAATTAGGTCTGCCAAAAAACATGAGATATTGGATCTTAAAAAATTTAAGGCTAACACGAAAGACATCTCAAATTAGTAAATTCATAAGAAAAATAACACAATTGAAAAACAATCAATTTTCCTAATAATAATTATATTATTTCAATTCAAATACCAGATATCATTTGTTTTCTAAATATAATTACTTTTAGATGCAGTGCACTTCATATTGTAAAATAAATCTAATTTTTTGAATCAAAAAATAATTTTTTTTTCTTATGGAATTTAACATGTACCATGGTACACTGGGATGGTGTACAATTGAACAAAAAAAATTACCACCTTTAAGATATAATTTTAAGAAAAAACTATGACATTTTAATTATTTCTTTTAGTTTTATTTTGTTGATGAAGGTTCGTTCTTTCCAAATTTATTAGTCCCAAATTTCTAAATAAATTCTAGCTTGCACCAGAGACAAAAAGGAAAAAAGTATTCCTTACCACTTTATAGTCTCCCCTATATTACACACCAAGGTTCAAAAGTTAGTGTTTACATACAAGGGAATGTTTGCAAAATGAGCGCACTGAATGAGAAATTTTCAAGTCATGTAAATTAACTTTTGAATTCTTTTGAAGAAGATATTTTTTATAATTAATGATCAGAAAGCAACAAAACATTAATTAAATGCTTCATAAATAATCTTAATGTTGAGTGAAGTACTTTCAAAATGATAGAATATAGCAAGAACAACACATTCTGTATCAGCAACTGTGGTGCTATAGGTAAAGCTCTTTAATAGCAGGTATGGGCATGAGGTGATAAGAGGTGAGTCGCCATCTAGTGCTATTTGGTTTTTCATAAATTTTATATTGTTTATTATTACTATATATAACACAAAATGGTGGTTCAATTCTTATTATCATCATGCACATACCCGCTGGGAAAGAGCCTTGCTATGAGTATAGAGTGAGCTATTTCAAAGATTGTAGGTGCAAATCCAGCCAGGGAATGGATAATATTATAATTATTGAAATAAAAGTAAAAACATTACCAGAACTTGGAGTTTGTCATTTCAATTGCAGTTTTATATAGTATTAACTTTGGTCAGAAAGAAAGTTAACCTTGTTACCTTGCAACTTCTATGTAAAAATTTTTACATCGAGTCATGGTTTACTCTTTACATTGAGGTTACGCGTCGATTAATGAAAATCTATGCATTTGGTTTGCAAAATATCAATCTGATCATGTAATGGTATTATAAAAAAATTATTTTCTCTTCCATGGAAACAGTACATTTTTGAACATCGATGGCTCATGAACGGTCAGCAGGCCTTTAAAATTCCAAATTCCTTCATGCCAAATGAATTTCATCAGTATTATTAGAGTTTGCGACAATCAAATTTCTTGAACTTCTTGTCTAAGATAAATGAGACAGATAAATCTTGTGAAATCGCTGAGAAGTTGAAGCAGACATCAGAAAAATTCGTATGGTCAATTTAATCCACTCTTTCATCGATCAATTTTTTTTTTTTTTTTTTACATTAAATTTTGAATGAAATGAGAAAACGTACAGACCCAGGTCTCTTCATAATTAATAAATATTCAGAATTTTGATGAAAAAAAACTTAATCGAAGCGACGTAAAAATTCACTTAGATTCCCAAAATAAATGTGTTTACCTAATTTGCTGGAATTAATCCTTTAGAATTTTCGAACTGTTTGTTTTGGGAACTTCATTTTTGAAAGGCACACAACGAAAAATAAGAAGTTAAAAAAGTTGACGAAACGAATTTATCGTGAATTGGAATCGTTACAGAATTACAAAATCCCATCGAATAAGCTTTACACAATTGAAAATATAGCATAAGTAAGGGGAGAAAACTCGTTCATTATAAATGCAAATTTTCAATCGAGTTTCAAATTCGTTTAGAAAATTTTGACAAATATTTCTACAGCGGCTGCCAAATTCGAAACACGAATTTTCAATTTCTCTTCATTTTCCTTCTCCTCCTTTCGTATGTACTGCGTACGGATACTTTCGTTGTATTAGAAACGCACCATTTGATACTTTTTGAAAACGAACACAACTATAAAATCTACGTAGGTATATCTGCAATATCGATACTTTCGTTAAATACGTAAAAGCCATTTTTCAAAGTATAGGTAAGTGTTCGTCGCTTTTGTAAGATATTCAAAATCATTTTCCAAAATTGAATTTTTAAATTTTATCTCACTCGCCATCACCGACTCTTCCCCTTTTTCACGGAATTTTTTTTCTTTTTTCTCCTTTCTGCAAATGATTAATTTTGTGCAGTTTCCTCTTTGTTTTGGTTATCTCAATTCGAACAGGTATGTGAAAAAAAAATTACTGAATCAAAAGTAATATGTTTTTATTCGCGACGAAAAATGAAATACAGTACCTAACGGTGGAAATGCGAGCACTGTGTACGTAAATGTATAGGCTGTATAAAATATTAAATTATGATATATACCAAGCTCGCTTGTTTTCTTTTCATATTGGTAAAATAAAATGAAATAAAATAAAATAAAATTACATCAGCAACGTGGTATTATAAGTGGAAAAACACGTTTTTATGGGGGAAAATAATTTCATTTTTATATTAATTTTCGTATTCTTTCATCTTTGTACATTGTAACAGTATT
Source organism: Ericerus pela (assembly GCA_011428145.1). NCBI lineage: Eukaryota > Metazoa > Arthropoda > Insecta > Hemiptera > Coccidae > Ericerus > Ericerus pela. The sequence goes on along the minus strand of WOFM01000519.1, from coordinate 218,418 downwards.
GTTTTTTTCTTTTTCTTTTCTTTTTTTTTTTTTTTTTGTTTTTTTTTTTTTACCATCCTTATTATATCTTTCAGTTAAGTCTTACTTTGGTTTAAAATATCTTTTTCAGATGTGTTTTTTTTTTTTTTTTTTTTTTAATAATTAGATAGCTTTTTTGACAGATAAATGTAGATTCAAGAAAAATTAAATGCTTTATAAGTTAATCGATTTAAAAAATGAACGAAACAAGAACTTATGGTATCTTTCGAATTTGCGATTAGGTCATAAAAGTTGGTTACCATAGTTTTCGACAATTTTGTTACCTTAATTACCGTTATGATTTGGCACGGTTATTATTAGGTATGGTCATCGATTATTTAACAACTTGTCGATTCTCGACATCGCTAAATGTGGTGTATGGCGCATCGAATTGACGGATAGGGAGGGCTACAGGTACGAAAGTATATCCTGAATATGAAAAAATTTTGAAACTTAATATTGAAAAAAATGTTCTATATTATGGAAAAAGCTTTTTTCCCTCCATTTTTACACATACGCTATTTATAAAAAGAAATTTCAAGGAGAAAGTTGATCGTCTGAAAAATACGCCTCTAATAGTTACCTATTTGTGATATAAAGGCGAAAATTACCTATACTTGGCACCCGTGTTACACTATTGTTTGCAACACCCTTCCATATAAAGAATTTTTTTTAGTACATACGAATAGGTACATAAAAATTTGACTTTATATTTAACCAAAAAATTACGATACCCGTTCTCAACTCCCCTTTTTCATATCCTGTGCTCACAAAAAATTTTTTTTAAATGAATAAAATGATCAATTTTTCCAGAATTCAATAATAATTTTACCTTAAAAAAATAATTTTATACCTATTATGGCGATGCTTATACACATCGGCTTCGCTCTCTTTCTCCTACCACCAGCACTGTGGCCAAGTGAATACGGTGCTACGTTTTGGTGGTAGATGACGAGTGATGATTAGGTTTCTGTTGGTTAGAGATTCGATTCCTCACCTACTGACAGGATACCTAAACCTATAGTACACGATCAGAAAGGTAATGTTTACATTGGTAGTTTTGTGAGTGAAAAGTAACTCTTATTATTGATGAGTGTAACCTCGATGCAAATTGAATACACTTGCATGTGAAAACGCGTGAAAAATCTTTTTACATGAAGGCACGTTCAGTTTACATCGAGATAGAGATTACATTTTCTGAATGAAATGTTAAATTTGCCACCATGAGAAGGTTGATATTTTTTTTTATTTTTTATAATTTTTGTGGAAGGGTCCACATTTAATAGAATTTTAACATTTTATTGCTTTCTGATCATTAATTATATAATAATGTATTACACACCAAGGTTCAAAAGTGAGTGTTTATATGTGAGGGAACGTTTTCAAAATGAACATAATGAGTGAGCAATTCCCGAGTCATGTAAACTCACTTTTGAACCTTGTTGACGAAGATACTTTTTATAATTAATGATCAGGAAGCAACGTAATCATTAATTAGCTATTTCAAATAGAAAAAAAGAATCAAAATGAACGAATACAGCCGCATAAAGATTTCCTTCTACTAATTATCATTTGTAGCATAGTTAGTACGGTATGAGCTTGACAATGCAAAGGTTCAAGGTACAAATCCCAGTAGTGACCGGTGAATTTTTCGTCGAAATAAAAATTCGATGTTAATGGTAAATCACTTTACATTGAGGTTAACATCATTCATCCGTGATAAGCCCTACTTTCCACTCGCAAAATATGATTGTAAACATTGCTCTTCTGATCATGTATTATAAATGAGTTTAGGTACGCTAAAAACACATTTTCAAATGATAAGCTTTTATTTTTATTTTTTGGCTTTATAGCTTCATGCGAATTAAATGTTATTTCGTTACGGAAGGTTGTGGCTGGAGTATTGGTATATTTTAAAATCGCAATAATGAATAAAATAAAAGCTTATAAGAATATCTTTCTTAGCTAGATTCAAAAGTGAGCGTTTACATCTGAGGGAGTTTGTAAAAAAAGCGTAGCGAGTGAGCAATTCTGAGTCATGTAAACGCTCACTTTTGAACCATAATGGTGTGTAATATACTATTCCCTCGCTCCCCCAAAACAATAAATCTATTTTACTGGAACGAGAACATATAAATTAACATTATTGTTTTGTTTTCTACGAAAATGTAAACTAAAAATATTATTTAATAAAAAATTCAGCCGCGTTAAAAAGTGATTTAGTATTGCCAGAAAGACAACTAGCAAGGGCACATGTGCCAAATCATTTTTTTTTTCACGTTGTATTGAAATTCCTTATTTTTGGTTCAGTACTTAAAGGCTCTCAGAAAAATGTAATTTTCGGCTAGGCGTTGCAAAAGAGTATGAGTATATTGTCTTTCCGCAGTTGTTACATACTGCGCTTTTTGTAATAAATGAAAGGAATTCCGGTGGGGGGGGGGTAAAAACATGAAAAAAAGAGGAGTATAGTTAAGAGAAGAACTGAAAAAAAAAAATGCAAAAAATGCAATAAAAATAAAGTCTAACACAGTTGCTACGGCGTTAGAAAAAGTAGGTTTTCGAAAAATGTAAAATTAAGTATAGTCACTAAAACGTTATTAATAGATCATAATAACTACTTGTTCCGAATTACGTTCCTTTGATCCAAAATCAGGCATTTTATAGGCGACATAAAAACGAAAATAGAATTAAGGGAAGTACCGTGCGAAGGATCCGCACCAAAATTTATAGCAAGTTATAATATTTATTACAAATTTCGTAGCTATTGACAGAGAATTGATAATTTTATAATCAAAACAAAAACGAAAATAGCCACACCGGAAATACCGTACGGCCAATCCGTTACAAAATCAATAGGTCAGGTCCTTGGTATAGTACTAATATATTTGTTCCAAATTTCGTGTCCATCGGATAGAAATTGCGACCTGTACTGTGGTAACAAGAAATTGGCTTTAATATATATATATATGAATTTGAGTTATTGGTGCCATAATTTTCCTTGAGTTATGAAACGAAAAACGTACCTACCACAACCGCAGGTCGTTCCATGACACCAAGATTATTAAGTAAATTTTCAATGGAAAACCTACGTAATAAGTGGAACAAAGAGAGGTGCATAATAATTTTTACAACAAATGTAGGAAATAAGTTTATGTCAAAAATGAATTTTTAAAAGATAAGCTTTTATTTTTTTTTGGCTTTAGCTCCACGTGAAATAAATATTATTTCGTAGCGGAAGGTTGGCTGCAGTATTGGTATATTTTAAAATCGCAGTGGTGATTAGAATAAAAGCTTATAATTAAATACGAATCCTCTTCTCCTGACCCCACGAGAAAACTATTGTTACCGCCCCGAATTTTATGAATTTTCTACAATTTAAAAGAGGCAAACAAATTAAGGAAAATAAAATGTAGGCAAATTGATAGCTTTTTGGTAATATACTGGCTTTGCTATTCATAAGTCGTGGGTTCGAGAGTCTGCATCAGGGAAGAGAACTGTTTACATAAAAAAAAAAAAAAAAAAAAAACTTTCTATCAAAGGCGTGCTGTTAATAAATGACGATAGAAAAAAATCATCTTTAGGTATGTGGAAAGTAGTATTTAATCTAACAGAGAAGCATGTGGAAAAATAGATATAACTTACATATATAGCTTTAGAATAGGTCTCTTTAATCACGCTGAGTAGGTATGTCCTGATAATTGAGCATTTTATGCCTAAGTTACAAAAAACAAATAAATATTCTATCGTTAGTCTACGTAAAAAACTCATTCAGTTTTTCTTCTCTCGTAAAATGTTTGAAAAGCTGAACCAACACTATTGCATCTCTAATGATTTGATTATTGTATTTTAATTTTACGTTCCCGTGTAGGTACGGCTGTGCACGATCTGATGCACAAGTTTGTTTTTAAGATCAAGTCTGTGTTTAGGTACATTGTTTTAGTAGTACATCTAATGGTAAATATAGCGTATATTTGACAATAAATAGTGCCACTTCTTGGAGTAGCTGAAACATAACACATAGAAAAAACCGGAACGTGTTTTTAACACTGAGGAACTCTAATTTGCGACCAGTACACGACGATACTGCAGTGCACGTCATTTTTGCTTTATTTATCGCGTCTTATTTTTAACTCGCTGCAAGTCAGCTGAAGTTCAAATTCCTACTTGGAATGTTTTCTCTCACTTTTCATCTGAATTTTTCTCCGTTGTTATTTTCAATGAATCTGATAGGTATACCTGTCAGTTTTATCACATCAATAGTCTCAAATTTTGGAAATGAGTCACTATAAATGCGAAGAAAACGTACGAAATTACTTCAATCGAATGGAGGTCTATTCCTTTTAGTATTTTCCCTCAATACAACTATACGTCAGATACTATTTTTGGCCATAATTAATATTAATGAGTAGTTACATACTAAGGTCTGTCAGTTGTACAATATAGGTACTATACTCCGAAATACAGCCTGGATTAACTCAAAAATTGAGTAGTACAATACTAGTTTAACAATTGAACGCCGATTAGTTCTAACACTACATTTTTTTTTTCTTTTTTATGTGTTACCAACTTAAGGTTACGTAAATCCATAAACCTTTATACTCATCCAAGAACGGAATTTATTCGAAATAAAAACCGAACATTTCGCCTAGTTTTATCGATAAATTTGTTTTTATTCAAGAAATAGGCCAGAAAATATCCATTTTATCTCATTCAAGATCAGATGAGCTGAAACCGGAGGTAAATTAACTGAAGTTTAACTTTCTGTTGCACAATTAGGAGTAATTTTATTCGAATATTAGCTATGTATTATAGTTAGAAGAAGTTTTGCGTCACCTGTACGCCCTTCAATTATGGGTACCAAAAAATTAAAAATATATAAATTTGAAGGTCAATTTACGTTCATCTTTTTCCTGACAAATTAGGCGTGGAGTAAAACGAATATCTTACCATATTTGGCCACTTCTACAGGTATTAAATGTATAAAAATATTAGAAAATTTAAATGGTTTTATGCCCAGATAAAAGTTTGTTGAAAACTATCATCCTGTAAACAGTGAGGTGACACACTACTGAATCTAAACTTCTATCTGTTATTCTGAAGCTCTAAACTAAATCTGCTATGCTCAGGTTCGTGATTTGGTAGCTTATTACAGTATTAAGTAGCAAAAATACTAATTAAGAAAGGGCATCGATTAAATTCTTGAATGCTGCACTGGAAATCTGGAAAAATAAATTTTGATAAAGTATTAAGTGCCTAAATAGGTAAAAGTACGTGAATTGATGATACACACCTGTATCTACCTAAAAACTATTGACAAAATCGCAATTTTAATCATTTTTCATCAAATTATATCGATAGCCAACGTTACAATTTAACACTTAGCAATAGCATTCATGGTCAGTTTTTACTATACACTTTTTTATCATAAATTTTCCTAATAATTATTTCTTCAGCGGTCAACAGAATGGCACCTCGAAGAAAGAGAACAGACAGCAAACCAAAGAATTCTCCCAAAAATACCATTTTTACTTATTCAGAAAAAAAGTCAATGCAGAACAAAATGACTTATAATTGTTGTGACAATGTTTTACCTACTGAACAGATTATCAATGCCATAATTGTTGTAGACTGGAAAAAATAAAATTTTTACAAACGAAACAACGACGGGAAAATCAACGTCCATAAATTACTTATGGTGATCAATGATGGGTACTTACATTCAATAATATGTTTCACTTTTATTGTGATTATCTTCAACTGAATTATGTGTTTGTTGAAATGAACGATATTTTCCAATTTACAATGTATATCTGCTTCAAAAGAGTACCTAAGTATAATATCAAAGTCTTCAAAATCGCTACAGGTCAGCGGCAAGTTCAATGAAAATAAAAATACAACCATCATGCCTTGTGAAAATTTTATATGTATATGTATACATAATCATATACATATATAATCATCATGGAATCGATGGCGTCAGTTGTTCTTATTTAGGCTAAATGAAGAACAAATTTTTTAATTTGTCTGTTAGCCCATGTGCTACAAACATGCGTTTATTTTTTAACATTCGTAGACTTAAGTGTGTGACTTGAGGATGGCCCTAATCAACAGTCTGTCGACTGGGGCCGAGCCGCAAGGGAGAAGAGGAACATGGTCCCCACAGTAAGGTTGCCAAAACGATATGTTTCCTAAATTTAACTAGTGCTCATATTTAAAAAAAATAGGAGAGTGAATTACCGATCCATGTAATGAATAATGAAACTAAATACAAATAACCACTATACTCTGTTCACGATAAGAAGTGCATGACATCAGAATCACAATTGTCATTATGGTTGGTTTGGGAGAGTGAAAAAGGTATCGATGCACATTGGTATAAAATGATACCTAAGCATCATTTTGTTGAGTAAATAAACATCATATTTCAAGCAGATAATATGTGTGGATATGGTTTATGACATCATGCACTTCTTAGCATGAACAGAGTATAGGGAACCAAAATTTTTCTAAATATATACATATCCTTCTTTACAAGTTAAAAAAAAAAAAAAAAAAATCACACCAAGGATAAATAATTTATACATGTTGTTTTAATAAGCTTATATCTGAAAAAAATGTTTCAGCTTTCAAAATTGTTAATTTAGTGGAATTTAAAACCTTCTTCATCATATTTTCAGAAAATTTTGATTAAAATTATAATTTGAAAATGGAAAATTTAAGTTTTATTAGAAGTGAACACTGTTTCCTAAATCGTACCACTGATGAGTTTCCAAAATTTTACTACTTTTTGTTGTTACGCATTTCAAAAAATTTTGATAAGTCTATTGCAACTCATTTATGAAAAAGATCCCTAAAAATGTAGTAAAAAATAAAAATAAAATAAAACTGACGCCAAAAACAATAAAATAAGCTAAAAAAATGAAAAAATTATCACAGGTACAATTTAGGAAAGTGACTGGTACAATTTTGAAAACTAGTTAATTGCCAAAATCGTACCATCTGGAGTTTGTTGATAAAATCAGCTGTAATTTTGGCAATATTTAAGGGAGGCTAGGTGTGAATAAAAATATAATAGAAGTAAGGATATAAAAATCAGAAAATATATCATTGGGGATTCTAAAAATATTATTTTTGTAATTATGAGCGCCCAAAGTAAAAAGTGGCACGATTTTGACAACCTTACCCTATTCTAAAGTCTTCATAGCTCTTATTGAGTTATATGGCCCCCTCCGGACATGACCATATAGATCGATAAGTAGTGATAAGGAAGTAGTATATAACCCTTATAATTGCTTCATCGACATAGCTATAAATCTTATGGATAGTTCGTAATCGTATTCCAGTATTCTATTAGAAGTTCAGCTATAGCCTATCAAGTTCTCATTGGTATCACTCACTTATCAGAAGTGCACTCAAAAAAATTTCTGATTCTGACGTCGAAACGAAGCTGTGTACCTAATTAATTTTTTTCGTACCTAATCCCTATCGGCAAAAGTTGTGCGTTTTTTCTTTATTTTGAAGAATACAAAACGACGTACGTTTTATGGGAATGATTTTGTCCCAGTGAATACTTCAGGAATTTTGGGATTATTTTAAATTTTCCATCAATGTCATCGGGAAAAATAACATCCAACCAAAATTGAAAAATCAAATGCGTGTCCAAATGAACATCAGTTATTCTCTTAAATTTCCATTCTATTCGTTCAGTGGGTACGTATTTCATTTATTTCTTTAGATCTTTTTTAATACCAGCGAAAATTTTTTCAAAAGTTTATGGATCTAAAACTACATAACAATGGTAAATTCTTCAAATTAAGTAATGTTAGCAAATTCTAATAGGTCGTATTTTGTATATTGTATGAATATGATACCACACGCACGTAACTGAAATAAGGGCAATTGCTTCTTTTTGGATAAAACCTGCTTTTACTCGTATATTAAGACGATTGGAAACCATATTAATTAAATTGATGCCCAGAAAATAGGAAATTTGAATGTACTTAGTCCATCAACTGGAAATTTTCTCTGGCATAATCATATTACCCATAGGTAGGTATATAAAAGCATATGCACCAATTTAGAGATAGTTGTTTTGGGGAGAGGCGTGGATACCTCCAAAAATTTTTTCAAATAATTTTGTAAATTTAAGTCTATGGTCTGAGCGCAAGAATGACACTTGAGTAACCATCATTTCTTAAGTATTATTTAGCCATATAGAGATATACTATGTATGCGTATTGACAGGATTTAACGTTTCAAATAAGATCCATTTTATACCTGGACAATCTGAAGTCCTCCTTCAAAATAGTATTAGAAATGTACTTAAGCGTGTATTTAAAAATAGTCATGTTTATGTATATATAGGTATATAATACTTAAGTATTGTTCTTGCATTGGAGCCTACTTGTACAAACAGGTCTACATACGAACACATACGTTTTTCAGTAGATAGACTACACATACGTATTAAAAATTTACCTATTCGGTATTCAGGTTGAATGTAGGCCAAGATATTTTCACATTTTGTCTTCATTCCCCCTCCCAATAATTTTCCAAATTGGTGTCCCTGAATAAGAGTTTATTTTTGAGTAATTTTTTTTATTGCATTATTTATGAATTTTTAAAACTTTTTCTAGGTCATGAAGGCTAAGTATTTAGTCTTCTTTGAAAGATCTTCCAATTAGGTATACGCTTTGGAATCTTTCAGGGTTGGGCACGAATCCAGAATTTTTGGGGATTCGAATATGAGTCAAATTATTATCACTTTTTAATGTGGAACACATTTTTATTTTCGCTATAGGGGTAAAAACAAAAGTGTAAAGGTGGCTAGCACGGTGCAAACCAAAGCGTGAGTTTAGGTGCGAATTTTGGAGCAAAGGAAAGAAAAAAAAATTGTCTGCGTTAGTAGGTGTGTGGTTGTGTGCATGCCCATGGCCCAAGAGAATCTTTTATTTTAATATTTTATTATATAATAGTCTAATATATAATTGAACACGTTTTTTTTTGGGACGATGAATGCGGATTTGATGTTAAGTTTATTATTAGACTCACTCATAGGCCCTCGTTGGGCACAAAAATGGGAGAATTTTTTATTTTCAGGTTTTATTACGTCATGAAATTCAAAACAAACTATACCTAGTACTAGCCATCAACCTGAACTATTGATTTTGTTGTGGATCAGCTAATGGTACTTCTAGTATCGCCATTGTTATTTTTGTTTTGGCTATAAAATTTTCAATTTTCAACCAATAGCTACAAAATTCAAAACAACTATTTATTATAAATTGCTATTAATTTTGGTGCGGATCGATTGTAGAGTACTTCCAATAACACCGTTTTTATTTTTATTTTGACAATAAAAAGCCTAATTTTGGACCAATAGGAATGTAATTGGGAACAAATATTTATTATGAAGTATTCTAACGTGTTACTGATTTTTGTGCGGATCAGCTGGACAGTATTCACAGTGTCATTAATTTTAATATTATTTTGGTTATAAAATGCTTGATTTTGAACCAATAACTAAGAAATTTGTAATAAATATCAGCTATAATTATTGCAACATACTAGCAGTTCGGGTGCAGATGGGTGGAATGTTATTTTCAAAAGTTAATTTTTGTTTAGATTTTGAAGGACACTATTTTTAATATCGGTTAATTTTACATTAACAGTTACAAAATTTAATAAAAACTTTTTAGCTACTTATTTTATAATTTTCAAAAACCTACTTTTTCTAACGGAGCTGGTATTGCGTTTGACAGCTATTAAAATGTGTTCCCCATCAAATGTTTCAGTCAACCCCGGCTGGTACTGAAGTTCGCTTTGTTTTTTTCTTGTTTTTTTTTTTTTTTTTTTTTTTTTTTTCCATTTGAATTGGATTGAATAAAGCAGGTGGTGGATTTGTGGATTCAAATCCGTATTAGAATCCACAAATCCGATTGCTCCGCTCATTGGGTATTTTGTTTTTATTGCAATGATCTAAAATAGAAACTACTGCAGAAAAATATTTAATTTCATTGATCTCACATTCGAAATTTAATGAAAAATTTGTTTTTTCAAAGAGTTTTGAAATTCAAACGAGTCGAAATGATTTTCAATTCCGATTCTTCGACGGAAAAACCAAAATGAATCATTGATGCTTGGAAAATCATTCAAAAATGTTCGATCCGTCGAATCTGTCAGACGAATTCGAATAAAGTTCACGAATCTGGTACCATTTTTTGGAATCGAATCACTGATAAAAATCGAAATAGTCGAAGTGGATTCGAATCGATTCGCCGAATCACAAAAACTGATTCGAATCACTGGAATCTGCATGATGATTCTTTCCCTCCGCGCTCGGTCGACGGTCGATGAAATAATAATTATAAACACACTGCCAGATTGTAGACTGCAGGTACTCACTTGATAAACATGTAAACGCCTGTTGGGCCCATAGCTCTAGCGATACCCTTCCACGATGCGATCATTCCATACTTTTGTTTCGCTGTCAATGGCAATCTGGGATCAGTCTGCTGATTATTCACCGGTGGCCTGTTTAATTCGCTGTCCGGGTCTTCTCGAGGTCCTTTAGCGAATTTTCCTAATTCGCAACCCATCGTCGCTTAAACCGACCGCAAATTCGGCTGTCCAAAAAAAAAAAAAAAAAAAAAAAAACGAAAACAATTCAAATTTTCAGATACGACGTTCGACGCGTAATATACCGTACCCAAATTTAAACGTGTCGAAGATTAATTTCACAAAACCGCGAAAACTTCGTTTAACAAATTTTAAATTCCATCTCGTGTCCCCCAGCTACGTCATCGCTATGGAAACTTTTTTTTTTTTTTTTTTTTTTTTTCAGTCACCACAAATTGCACGAAAAATTTATCAACGCCGCAAATACAGCACACGTATACACACGTCGAAAAACTGTAACAACTCGAAGTTATGTATATATATATATATATATTTATTTTTTTTTTAAGTACGATTACGTAGCACACAACGTCAAAAATTGTCAACCACAGCCTGTTTTGAACGTTTTTATTGTTTAAATATTTACTTTGCTTATTTTTTCTACAATTTTCCCCCTTCCTTCTTGTTTACCTTTACAAAAAAAAAAAAAAAAAAAAAAAATTCTTCTACGAAAGATTTTATTATATAGTTAACGAAGTTCGTTCGAAAACAAACTCTGCCACCGGTAAGTACGTATAGACGATTTTTATATTGTAAAATTTCACGTGGCTTCGGAACGATACTCGATGCAACTGTAAAAATGCATGTTATAATAAAATTTTGAAAACGCACAGAAACACTCAAAAAAATTTTAAATTGTAAATTTACACTTCACCAAAGATCTACGATTTTTTTTTTTTTTTTTTTTTTTTTTTGAGGTATATCGTGGTACGGTTAATAGTACCTATACGTATACGTCTAAAACACGATACACTTATATAGATTATTTGCAACGACCTAAGTCACTGTAGAGCGAATAAAACAGCGAGACGAAAATGAAGACACGATGTAAACTACGAAACGAAAACTTACAAAAGAAAGAAAAAAAAAAAGTAAGTAAGCCAAAAGAAAAAACAACAAAAAACACGAAGTCTGTCTTTCGACTTTGACAAAAAAAAAAAAAAAAAAAAAATCCAACAACAACCGTAAACTACACGACGTACGTATTTTGTTCGCGTTCGAGCGCGAAATACTCTCGAAAAGCTTTTAAGAGCTTTGACGAGTAGATGCAAAAATGGGGAGTAAAAAAAGGAGCGACAAAGAAGGTGCGAGGAAGAGTGGTCGTGAGTGCGTAGGTGAGGGAATGCGAGGGAAACGATAGTTAGATGGAGACGACAAAACCATGCCGTATAGTAAAAGTTTTTACCTAGCCTGAAATGCGCATGCGCCGTTCTCACTTTGGGTCTCATTCTGGGGGTCTTCTTTCAATGCCCACTTAAACCATTTTTACCCGGTCGATAGAGTACCGTAAATATACGTACGCCCATATATAGCTATACGCATAAAGGATATCGCAGCATCATAAACCTCAGAGGTTTTCGAGAGAAAAAGAAAAAAAGAAAAAAATAAGTCGAGGAAAAAAAAATCTTGTGTCAGTTTATAATAAAGTTACCTCTCCGCCCCCACCATCCACTTCAAACCTCATTCAACCCTAACTTACAAGAAATATTTATCGAGCTTTTTGAAAATGCTTCGAGGTAATAGCAGCTGAAATTTTTCTTCTCGTCGTTACTCTCCAGATATATTGTTATAAGGATATGTTTAACAACTATACGTGTATATACATAATAACATATAGGTATGTATATATACCTATATATAAATATCTAAAAAATAAAAAAAAAACTGCCAAGATAAAAGGAACACCAAATGTGGAAGAAGATAATTAGCCTGGGCAAAAATAAGATAAAAGAAAGGAAAACAAAAAGGAGAAAGAAAAATGTACCGGATGAAAATCGAAGAAAAAAACTTGCTAAAACGTGAACAAAAGAACAATCTATTTAATGAGGATGAAAGGTAAAAAGATATTAAAAATAATGAAGGTTATATCGTACCCCTGACCCATCTTCCCAGAGCCACTTTAACTAAACAGTCTTGTTCCAAACGACGAACATTTGTACTTGGTCGTAATTCTTAAGAAACGAAAATTTTGTAGTATAATATTTGCAATGACGATGAGTAAAGAGCCTTTAAAATACAAAAAATTGCGTATGGAGGCTTCTCAAAGGTAAACTTTTTGGTTGGGTGGAATTATCACCTAATTGGAGGAAAACTTTATTGTTTTTAGGAACTTTTTAACAGATCTCAAAAACATGTTTGCAATTTGACCCGTATACGTATGTATGCATGTTTGTCCACGAATTTCTAAAGAAGTACTGGACTGAATTTCATAAAACTGTTGAATTTGAATTATCATTAATAAATTTGAGTTATGGTAAAAAAAATAAAAAAATAATGTAATAAATCGATTTTTAGTGTATCAATTTCTTAAACCTTGGATGAGGATCAGTTTGTTGACATCAACAGGTAAACCTAATCAATCAATTAAGTAGTTTTCACTCAAGAACCTATCTTTCTAAATTATTTATACTCAAGTAGGCCGATAACTTACTGCAGTTGTGTGGATTGTATTTTTTCAAATGAAGGATTGGATAGCAAACATTTCCCTTTTCCTATTCTTTTGCCATAACCCTCACCTTCCAAAAAAATTTTCGAAAATTTTTCAGAAATTTATTAATACATAAAAAATCAGAAGGGGATTTTATTCCCATTCACCTGGCTATACCAGTGACTTGTAACATCAAACTGATCAATTACCAAGAAGGTATGCTTTAGAGTAGAATAGGGCACCAATGAGTGAAATTTTGGGTGTCAAGTTCAAGTATTAAAGTGTGCTTACCCGTACAGTTGATCAAATTGCACCTATTATTTTTTTAATGTGGTACATATTTTTGTTTTCACCATGGGAGTAAAAACTGTAAGGTGAAGGTAGCCAGCACAAATCTTGGGGGAAATTTCAGTTTTTGGTGAAAATTTTGGCACAAGAATAGAAGGAAAGAGAGAATAAGAAAATTCATTAGTATGCGTATGTATTTGATTGTATTCAACACACACACACACACGCACGCGCACACAAAACAAAAAAATTTCATTGTTTCCACCTGAACCGTGAGTTTTACAGTGTTACTAGCCTCAAAAATAGGAATGTGTACCACATTAAATAATTCAATCCTCTTACTTTATAGGCACTGAAACATACAATTTCCTTATCTTTTTCTTTTTGTTTAATTGAATGTTTGCCCCTAAATTGATATTACTGATACCCATTTTTTTATAACTCACGCAATTACAAATAATTGTCCAAAGGTGAAACCTACTTGACCACCAAATAGCCATTTTTCTGTCTAACTCCTATCTCTTGGAGTTCTATTTTGACTATTTCCGTCTTGATCTTTCCATTGGGCAATGCTAGTAACCTATATGGTTCAAACTAATTAGAGCAGTATCCAAACATCTTTGAAACTACTTTCATACATTCTCTTTTCAACTGACAATATCAAACAACAACTCGAAGCCAAGATTAATAACTTCTTAAATATATATGAATTTAACACTGCAATAAAATTAATAGAACAACTTTATCATTGAGATAGTGCCCAGAGTTTTGCACTTTTAACGCTTTGATTCAATAACATCTGAACAACATACAAATATATTATGAAAATTGTTTCCCAATGTATAAATGACAGTTATGGAGAGTGCTACATAGGTTCTCTTATCAGTTAAAGCAGTCCATATGTATAGTAATATAATAGGGTACCGGACATGACTCTCAGAATTACTTAAAATTAATGGGAGAGATAGTCTAATGCCTGTGAATGAAGGTTCTGAAATTTTTTTTGAAAAATAATAAATAGAAAGGAAGATATAAGATGTCAAAGTTACGCTGCACCAAAAACAGTACCTCGATGAGCACCCTGTTGTTGTGATGTCATAGAATTGACATCTTTGTATTTTGCATTATCAGAGGTTACTGGTTTCAATACATCTCATTAAAACTTCATTTTTAAGTAGGTTTTTGGTGAAAATTTACTGAACAAAATTGACTTTAAAAAATGACTTTGAAGCAAGGGTGGGCGCACATTTCATTTCAGGACCCAAGAAAACTTTTGGCACAGAAAGTTCAAAGTCTAAATTATCACCTAAGTAAATAAGATTTAATAAGTTGGGATTTCTATCTGTATTTATTTTTTGTACTTCCCACTGAGGTAGAAGGTTGAAAATTGGTATGAGGGTGCTTGAGTATCACATCTAATTTTTTTTTTTTTGAAATCCCAAAAATAAGAAAGGGGCTGCAGATATGGGCCAAAAATTCATTTTCTTGGAACTTTCAACATATATACACTGAAATTATCCAAATCAACACAAAGGTGGTATAATATTGTTTGTTTATGCTTTAAAAAAATATTTTTTGAGGTACTGAGTTCAAACTGGACCTTAAGTTTTTTAATTTGATCAATATTTTGACCCAAAGGGACTCAAAGAAGGGCCCAATTTTGTTTTTCTACATTTTAGTATGTAATACATCATTTGTAATGTTTCTTGAGGTACTAAGTTCAAATTTGTCTATAATTTTTTAATTTGATCAATTTTTTGACCCCAAGGGACTTATAAAAGCGCCCAATTTTGTTTTTTTTCATATTGTTATGAAATACATCATTTGTAATGTTTCTTGAGGTGCTGAGTTCAAATTTGTCAATAATTTTTCAATTTGATCAATTTTTTGACCCAAAGGGATCATAAAAGTGCCCAATTTTGTTTTTTTACATATTATTATGTAATACATCATTTGTAATGTTTCTTGAGGCAACAAGTTTAAATTTGACATTATTTTATACATTTGATTCATTTTTGACGCCCAAGGGGAAATTTTGACTTTTCATATTTTGTAGTGTATTACATCATTTGTAATAGTTTTTTAGCTGCTGATTTTGAATTTGACGTAATTTCTTAACTTTACCCTTTATGTGATCCCACAGGAGCTCTGAAAGGGGCTAATTTTAAATTTCTCTTTATATTGTGTTATACATTATTGGTAATTTTTTTTGACTTGAAGTTTTATTTTGACATGTATTTCTTCATACAACTCCTTTTAATGTGATCCAAAGTGGTTCAGATATAAGAAGCTAATTTTGACTTTTCACATTTTATTGTGTGATATATTGTTTATAATGTTTTACAAGTTTCTGAGTACAAATACAAAAATATTATTTTTCTTACAAGTAAGTTGGGCAAGTGGTTTTACTGAATTTTGTTGTTTTTTGTTGGTCTCAAAAAACATGGGCATCCAATACCTAATAAATCACTCAATAATAAGTGAAGATATAATTGCAATCCCTTTTTTGGGGCCATAGGAAGAAAAAAGTGGTTAAATCTAAAAATGGATTGTAAATATAATCTCAGTGCCTCAAAAAACATTATTTATTGTGTATCACTCAATAATATCTAAGAATTTTATTTGAACCCCCTGTTTAGGGTCACAGGGGCTCAATAATGGATTTGATCAAAAAATGGATTGCAAATCTAAACTCAGCACCTCAAAAAATATTATTAATGATATATCACTCAATAATATCTAAGCATAGTATCTCAACCCCCTGTTTGGGGTCACAGGGGGCTCAATAAGGGGTTTGATAAAAAATGGATTGAAAATCTAAACCCAGCACCTCAAAAAACATTATTAATGATATATCACTCAATAATATCAAAGAATATAATCTTAACCCCCTGTTTGGGGTCACAGGGGGCCAAGGAGGGGTTCAATCTAAAAATGGATTATAAATGTAAACTCAGAGCCTCAAAAAACAATATTATCGATGTATCATTCAATAATATCCAAGAATATTATCTTAATTCCATTTCTTGGGCTACAGGGGGCTAAATGAAAGGTTAAATCTAAAAATGGATTGCAAATATGAACTCAGCCCTCAAAGTAAATAACTCCTCAGGCACCACCAAAAATTTTTTCCAAGGCTGTGCTCTAATATAAAAACAAATAAGGAATAATTGGTTTTTGATTTTCTTAGTTTTTATTGTTTTTCAATGTTTTGAATTTGTCTATAAATAAGGGAGTGGGGGGGGGGGTGCAAGTGCACATCCTTTTATCCCCTCCCTCACAGTCACCATGAACTTTCTAAATTGATGAGCTTAACTAAACCAATGTACAAACACAGGAGAGTGAGGAATGAATGAATGAGAAACCTGTGAAAGAGGTGAAAAGTTTGCTGATGTGTCAATTCTATGACATCACACCCACTGCTCAAAAAATATCACAACGTTTTTTGACAACTCAAATTTACCATTCATTTTATCCCATTCTATCCAACCAATTTTAATGCGGTTTTCACTGATATTTTTTATTTTTTTTAAAGAATTTGAAAATATGTTTACTGAAAATCATGTCCGGTACCCCATTATAATCAAAACATAAAATTCTGGTTTTTCCTATTCTGTTTTTAATTTAAAATTTAAAGAAGTTAATTTTGTACAATTTTACCAACAGTCTGAATCTGGAATTCTTCCTAACAATCTTCTTATCTCAGTTTGGCATCAACAGCTCTTGATTTTTCAAATTATGCAGTTTTTGTATTAAACTAAAATCGTATAATTCTGTTCGGTTTATTCTTCTGATCCTTTCATATTTTCTGTATTAGGTAAATATGTTATTTGTTATTTTTGAATACGTTTGTTTATTATCCAAAAATTAAGAGGTTATTTTTGGGTTTGATGCTGCACAATGCGGTGTTCTCTTAGTTTCTTGTGCTACTTTATCAGTCAACCTATTTCAAGAATTTTGAATGAGAAATTATTTTCTCTTTTGAAACTTACATGCCCACAATGGTAGTGTACCTACTTTGATGTAGTGCTTTTGCACTTATAGTGTTATTGATCATGAGTAATTGTCACCAGTTAATGAGTAATGGTTAGTAAGTAACAGATAAATTTTAGTCGTGTTAATCATCAATGGAGAGTGAAAGATTAATCATTGATAAATACTTACAAAAAATTACTAATAGTCTCATTCATTACTCATAATGGTCATTCGTACTAGGAGAATTAATTATTATTGAAAAAATAACTTTCTATGCAGTAAACATTGGTTACAGTTAGTTTTATTCGAAGTGACTGAAATTTGTTTGATGCAGCCAGAGTTTGTTGTAGCCATGATGTGTACCAATCATCAACAATACATATGAAGACATTAATTCTTGCTATTAAAATGCAGTTTGTACATACTAATTAAAGAACACATCATAACTTTTTGAAGTACAAGAATGACCATTTGAAGAATATTGGAATTAAATGAAAAAAGTGGTTTATTATAGAAAAGAAATTAAGAAAGCACAGGTGATTTAATTTATTGTAGCTGGTATCTGGCTTCACTCCGCACCAAGATCTGTTTGTTGTGGCCAATAGTTTGCCGTAGCTGGATTTGTCATAGCCAATTTTCCTTAACATAAAAACAAGTGGAATTCTGCTGGGATAAGGCATTTTGTGCGTTGTAGCCAGTTGTTTGCTGCAGTTGGTGTTCGTTTTAGTGATTTCTATTGTATAACTGTCCGAGTCTTTTAATGTTCCTTAGGTAGCTTTTGATGAATAAGCATATTTACTTGCGATACCTGCAAGATGAAAATGAAAATAGAAAGTGTGGCGACGGGTGGTCGATGATGGACGAGTGTGTACTACACACTCGTCAACCACCTAGCGGGCCAGTGGGGTAAAACCCACGAACTACCTTTTTGTGCTCACGGCTGTACATTTCGTCTGTGCAGCTTAATTATTTACTGGGCTCGGCCCGCACACATACATCGACGTATTACACGCAACCGACCAGATTTGGTATTTGTGTGGTGTCGTATACACTAATACACACACCCACAGAAAGTATAAGGTAAAAATGAAACACTGGATAGAGAGCAAAACAGGGAAAAATTTTAACTTTTGGTATTAACCCTAAACCTGTTAACAACTGATGTATGGTGAAATTTATGAGTACTGTACACACTTAGCTAACATCTTGGTTCATAAATACCTGCACACTTGAATGTGTTTTCACATAATTATTTCGAGTACTAACATACCTACTCGCTTTTTTTTATTTATTTCATTACGTTTCAATGTCATTAAACTTATCAACCAGTAGCCTATCCAAGATTTTATTTTAAGAAGTGATCAAAAAACGTAGGTGACAAATATGTTTAAACGGAATGTTTTGTTTTAATCAAAATGTATACTATAACTTAATTTTTATTTTATTTTAGAAGCTTCTTAAGAGATTGGAAGCTAACAGATTGCCGTCCTTAATCAGCTGAAAATCAGGACATTAACACGCTGTAATCAATCCCCTCCAAACAGTAAATAAATTAAATACAAATTTTCATCAATATTGTTTTTCTTTAGTTAACAATAATAAAATTCTTTACATTCTCCAGTTGTGTTTCCAAATTTTCATTCATATCAATAATAATACGTATTATAATATAACCTACCGACCATAATAAGTAGTAACCAAAGACTGAATATGCTAAAAGACAAAAACAAAAAAACTGGAAATTAAAAATAAGATAATAATTATTTTCTTTGTGATTAGATGACAAATTAATCGTTACTCATGACTGATCAGTTGATCCCAAATAGAAGAATGATGAGTAAATTAGTATTTTTTCATCAAGTTGAGCAATGATTATTACTCATTAATAGATATCATTATCATTTACTGGTGTGATAAACGCCCAAATCTGCGTGAGTAAGATAGGTCCATTGAGGAAAATATCCCAAGTAATTAGCTTTTTTCATACAAATAAACAAATTTTTTTATACATGTGGCATCTAAACTCTGGTGACAGGCCTTTGAGTACTCATTTCTGGTATAAATTGAGATTTAATATTTTTATCCTTTATTTCTACATTCCAACCACTATCTAGGTGATCAAGATAGTTTATTGAATCCATTTGACTGGGCCCTCCACCTACCGTGCAATTAAAAACTCTGACATGACGGGATTGTATTCTTTTTGTATTCTAATGAACCACCTTAGAAATTATTTGTACCTCCCCTCATCACACCGTATTAAAGAAAGTTTTCCGGGGGGCTTTAGAAATGGTGGACTACCAAATAAATGAATTTTAAATTTGTTGACTCGAAAGGTTTTTATTTTATTTGAACCCAAATGTACCACCAGTAAAACTGTTTATACCCTTACCCATTGTCATATATTATGACTGGAGGGACTGAGAAAATACTTGCCTACTAATTGGATTTTTTTGGATAAATCGATAGTAGGTATTTGTTTTGTACTTAATTTTATCATCATTAAAATAGTCTGTACTACTCTATTTCCCACGAAAAAATGCCGCTGATATAAGGGTATCATTTCGCTTCCCCCCCTCCTACAATCCAAAAATCAAATTTTTTTAGCTCTGTGTGATCCTCTTGATTCACATCCAAATGTACCACCCTTCAAATTTTTTTCAAACTCCCCCTTCCCCTTCTTATGAAAAAACATACTTAAGGTGCACTGACGAAACAGCTGTCCCTTCAAACGCACAAATTTTGAATTTTTTGGAGCGAAAAGTTTGTATTTCATTTTTACCCGAATATACCACCAATAAAATCGTTTGTATTCCCACCCATTGTCCTTCCTTAATATGGAAAAACCTATATAAGCACTAAATTATTAAGATCCTGACTCCCTAAAAAAAAAGCTTGTTTGTCGTTTATGATGAGCTGACTACGGTTTCCAGTCTGGTTTCATAAATTTCAAGTGTCCGTCATACGTCATATAAATCTTCCTGACATGTTTTAAAGACGTTCATTGCAATAATTAAAAGCGTACCAATGGGAAATAGGCCTCCTATTTTTTCACCCACCTTATTATCCGTGATTTGATTTCACTGTAGGCAATCGGCAGAATCGACTGTCCCTTCAACTCTTCCTCAGCTATTTCATCAGTTACTTAATTTTCTTGCACGCTACCATGACCAAGCCTCCTTACAACTACAACCTAATTCTTGTCCGTCACGGCCAGTTGTTAAGAGCTCCTGAGAGAGATGGTGGAGTGGTATCGTGCTAGATTTTTGATATGTTTATTAGGGTATCCGTCAGAACGAGGGGATTTGTGAAAAAAAATCTCTGCCTGCAATTTTGTCCAACTTTGTCACACTCCAATATTTTCTTTCCTGGGCTATGTTCCAAACTTATGAAAAATTTTTTTTTTGAATTCTGATTTTTTCAGTTTATCGAAAATCATATTTTTGAAATGACATTTTCAAGCGACGAAAAATTTCGATCAATTTTTCGTGGACGAAAGATTTCTCGATCAGGAACTGAAAAATACTTTGGAACTAAAGTTAGGCTTTTTTTTTTTTTTTTTTTTTTTCAAATAGGTACGGTACCTAATATCTTTACCTTGTTGAAATATAGCAAATCTCCTACTGAGCAGGTTATGATCGGCAATTTTCTGAAAAACTTGTCATCTTTTTCTACTTTTTTTTTTCTTGTTCAACATCGATCAAATAAAGTTGTTGGTCGAAAAAGTATACCTAAGCTGGCCACTAATTTGTTAACGTCAAAAATAGAAAGAAATATTTCCGAACGATTTTTTTTTTTTTTTTTTTTTTTTCGAAGTGAGATTAGTGAGTTTGGAGAAGTGTCAAAAAAGTTTTGAAAATTTATAAAGTAAAGTATAGTTCTCCACACGCGTTTCGTCTCCGTCATTCTCGAACACCACGAGACAACTTATTTTCTAAAGATAATTTTTGGGCTTGTAACTCAATGACCAATTATTATACTGGTAACTACCACAATTAATAATGATAATAATTATTTAGAATAAATATGTCTTTTGTTTTTTGAAAAGTGATGACTTTGCTCTACACAGAGGCTATAATGAAGTCAAAAAAAAAAATCAAAAATTTAACAGAAATTAATTTACTTGTAGAATCGATGCGTGTATCACTAGAAAGGTACCATAATGAATTTCCAATCAACAACTGGTGTCTTTCTTCAAAAAATAATTAATAAAACCCCGAATAGGTAACCGAAAAAAAAAATTAATATCAAAATATACACAAACCAGAAATTAAAATACTTATTCAGAAATGTAACTGAAATTGAAGCTTTATTCTCTCAAAATCCAACTTCCAAATGAAAAAGAAACTCAAAACATTATTTCAAATAAGATTTAAATTAGTTTAATTAATTAATGAATGATGAATGCATACGTACTCTAACTTTTTAGGCAATTTTTTGTAGTTGAAGAAATGGGAACAGAAAGGGAAACAGAAACCCTCAAATCAATATTCTTCGAAAATCTAGCAAAAATTAAAACAATAGAAGAAATATGTGGAAACGAATAACTACAAAAATGAAAAATAAAAAAAATACTGGGAAACACTAATCAACTGAAACCAAATTAAACAAATTCATTATAAGGGAAACTTTTTTCATTTATTTACATATTTTTTCTTTTGGTTCTACATTGGTATATCCGCAATGTCTTTACGATTCATGAAATTTTGATTAATTTGATCCAAACATCTCTAGCCTGTTTTGATATAATATAGTATTTTGGTATACTTAAAAATCATAAAAATGAATAATTTGGATATTTTTGGACATATTTTTGAATATTCGGTTATTTTTTGACATTTTTTAGAATATTTGGCTGTTTTTTGGTATTTTGGAGAATATTTTGGCATTTTGCAATACAAACATTGAAAATTATCAATTTTTGATGAACGATTATCGTATCGTTTTGCAAAAAAAAAAACGGACATACAAATAAATCACAAAAATTAAAGGAACATAAAATTCACAAATTAAATAAAAATATTTTTCTACGGTTTTTCCTTTCAGTCAGGAGAGGAGACTGTTCAGCAAAATTAAAAATTTTTCAAAATTCAAATTATTTTATTTGAAGAACGGGCGTGGGTTTTTAGCGATGTTTTTCCTTGGAAATCGATCAATTATTGTCACGCAAGGATTCATAGAGTTTTCCTGAAGTATTTTAATTTTTATTATTATTATTGCGCAAGTTGGAAATGCGACCTTGGAAATTTTTCGAGTTTTAAGAATCGATGGGTTAATTAAAAATATTGATTTTTTAAGGTATTTATATTTTTTGGATCAAGATGCATAATAGGCTAGGCATGATTTATTTTTTTATCGTTTTTTAACATTAATTACAGGCAACTAGGCGACTGTTCGAGTTCCTGTGCTAAAAACAAAAGCACACAGGTTCAAAACTGCTGTCTGTGAAAAATTTGTTTGATATGGTATGAAATCACGTTTTTTCCCAATACCTATAGGGTTTTTATAATATTTGCTATCCTCAAATGAGGGTACAAACCAAAAAATATATCCAAGGAGTGTTGAAGAATTAATAGAACAACACGACCTTGGAGTTTTGATTTCAGAAAATTTGACCTAAGGATACATGGTTTGGGTCCCTGTTCGGGCGCCATTTTTTTGTGTGTTTTACTACGACACGTGTATTATTGTATCATAACCAAATGTCTCGAGAGTAAATACTCAGCAAGGCATGGTGTTGAATGAATATTATTAAAATTCTAGACAAACCTAGACAGAAGTTAACACGGATTTGTAGTTATGAATGACCTTGGAACATAGTGTATGTGGAAAGTGGAAAAAAATATGTGGTATGCCAGTGGGGGGCCTCTACAGCGATCCTCCTTCAGTCCCTACAAAATTCTTTGAAGCAGCTTTCTTTTTTAAAACACACAACCATGGACTTTGGAAGATTCATACACAAAGGACAGTGGCCACAGAATTACCACTGCCCGACCGGATAGCCTGCCAGGTGTCCTTGGACCCGAATTTATACCATGCATAGACGAAAATTTTTATATCTATAAACCTTAGGTTTTTTGATCTCCATGGATTTTCACTTACTTGATTGACATCCTTGATCAAAAACGCAGAGAAATACCACTAAAGTCAACCCATTTGCCCAAGGAGAAAATTTCAACACATGATTAATTCACTTTTCATGTTTAATAAAATAAAAATTCGTCTGTTTAGACGTCATTTAAAATACATATTACCTCTTCAAAGAGAGAAAACAAACTGTGCAGTGAAGCACTTACAAATGGATTATTTTTAGCAAGAGAAAAAATATAAATTAAGTAGGGGTATGGAAAAAACCAGTTACAGAGATAAATATGTATTACATTGAGATACTGTTCCACAGACAGGCGAATTTGGTAGGAGAATTAAAATATAATATAGTATAAGGAAAAATAAGATGTTGAGGAAAAACCAAGGAAAGAAAGAAGAAACCAAGAGAATTGTACAGAAATGTGAATATTCATGTTTCTGTACATGATGGTTTGTAAAGAAATAGGAAAAAGATTGAAAAAATATGGACAGTCCGTGGAAAGTAGTAAAGGTGGTATTGTAATTAAAAAAAAGGAAAAATATAAAAATGTATGTAAAACGAACAGGGCTATTGTAGGACGGATGCGTCATGACGATAGCAAAAAAAATTTTAAATGGCTGTTAGTTATCATCATCATCATGCCATGACAATACCGTACCTGTGGTTAACGAGATTTACTTAAGCCTATTCACTGTATGATTTTTTTTTGCCATTTTTTATAATCGGTAAGATTAAGGCAAAATTATTCAAATGTATGTTCCTATAAAATGTGGTATGGGAGCTTATAAACACACGGCACCCACATATTTGTACAAAAAAACAATCAAAATAGAATTTTCTAAGCCCACACAAATCTCACACAGTAAGAAAAGTGCATGCAGATCAAAATTTACATTTGCCAACTAACTTCATTCCGCTGTGGAACTTCAAAATTAGCAACTACAAATAAATTTCAGCCAAAGGATGGTTTAAACTCATTGTTTTATTACTTTACATCACGCGTAGGTTACTCTTTCTGAATGAAATGTTAAATTTGCCACATTGAGGAGGTAGATAATTGGTATTTTGTTCCATTTGTTTATGGTTTTCGTGAAAGACCCATCATTATGATAGAATTTTAACGTTTCATTACTTTCTGATTTTCCTCAACAAGATTTAGAAGTTAGTTTACATGACTCGGGAATTACGCACTCAGTCACTGCGCTCATTTTGCAAATTTTCCCTAGCATGTAAACACTCACTTTTGAACCTTAGTGTGTAATATACTATTCAGTGCCAGAAACACTTGCTTTGATAAGTTCTAAATTTCATTTGGGCATTTTAAAATTATTAAATAAATTTCAAAATGTAAAAAAAAAAAATTAACGAATTAAAATCGCACCATGTAACTTTAATAGCTTAAAAATATTAAGCGACTAAATGATGCCAAAAATAGAATATGGTAACAACAATCTCTCCATTCAGGCGCAAATGAACAACGAAATATAAAATTATGATTCCAAAGGAAGAATAAAATGACCTGCAATGAAACAAAAACATCGGAAAATACAGACAGTAATTTCAATTTGTCATTCAGGTTAACCAATTAACTAACTGAAGGTCGAAAATAAGTTTCAAAAAAACTTGAGAAATAAAAAAGTACTAATCAGAAAAATTAAAAAACTTTTCCAAACCGTCGTAAAGACTTCTGTTTTTGTACCGAAGGTAGATTATACATATATATATATATATATATATATATATATATATAGGTTACATACTACCTGTCTCAGCATTTACTGAGGTAGGTATGACGTATGGACGTAGATTTTTCTTTGAAATATGGGATCCATAACTGGTTTACCAGAAGGTATAAAAACTGCAGCTAAATATATTGTTCTTTCCTCTCAGTATGCCGCAGAAATTCAAGCAAACGTTGCACATGAAATGCTGAAAAATTATTATTTTTTTAATGGATTAGAGTTAGTAAAATTGTAGCGATTAGACCAGATCAGAATTAAAAGAAATACCTATAAAAAGGTTAGCCTACATAAGGCCTACCTACAAGATTTTTCAGCTAAAATTTTAATTTTCTTTCTATGATAACTCTTGCTCAATTACCATTTGCTTTTTACTTCTTCCTTTATCATACAATTTCCTTCGCATTCAAACTGAGCATTCACATTTTTTAAAACACAACTTTTGTCAAACGATCCTGAAACCCTTGGAGTTTAGAAAATAAGAATCAATTTTTTTTCGTCGATTCAAGTCTTTAAAAAGCAGTATTGTTTCACATAAAAAGCAAATTTCAAAACACGAACACTACCATACCACAAATAACGTACAATAAACCGTTTTTACATTCTTATATTATTCTGCATTCTAGTTCACTTTTCTCATCGAATTCCCTTTCGAATTACCCACTTTCTACGATGGAGAACACAGTTTTTTAGTAATGTCAAAAAAAAAAAAATGAAGGGGAAAATAGTATGGAACGCAGTACAGTCGAAGGAGGCGACAAAACGTGAAGATGAAAGGGTAGTAAAATTTTATAATCCAACCCGAAAAAGGTTATAAAACGAAAGAATAATTTTTTTTTTTTAAACTCATGATCGACCACACATACGCAGATCTATTCGGTACACAAAATAATAAAATTATATTATTTTATTTATTTTCCTAACAATAAAATTGGTAATCAATATACAAATATTAATTTTCAACTGTCTTTGGTTTTTTGTTAACCACGCCAGTCCACCCCTAAAGATTCCAACCTAAAAAAGTTGAAAAAGAAAAGAATGAAATATTATTTTGGTAGTCTAACGAAAGAAGTTTAATTTTATTCACGCAACAAAAAAATAACAAAAACTCTAGCGTAGCAATACTTCGCTAAAAAACCCACTTTATCAATTTTCATTCATAATTCAAAAAAAACAAAAAACAAAAACAAAAACCTAAATTCCAAAAACTTGAAAAAATTGTAAAAAAACACCGATAGTGATCAATATTTGTATCGATAGCTATTGATATCTGACAACTCATATTGTTGGGACTACCAATCCTTCTCCCCTCACACTTCTACGAACAGTGGACACTGTTTATCTATTATACTCTATATCACTTGTTTATCTGGTAACACTGATTCACTATTCACCATTCGCTCGGCTACTCTCTTGTACATTCATTTCACACATCTAAAACACATTATTCTGTATTGCTTAAAAATCTTTTGCTGAATTATACGCTTCTCAAACGCAACTTCGTGTATGCTCATTTATTTATGTTTCCTTTTATTCGAGTCTGAATCATCAACTCATATACATATCAATATATCGATATTTCTTCAACAGTTTCAGATAAAAAAATTACAAAAAACTGTCGATAGTTATCAATTTTTTAAACAAAAATATCCATCTATCGATGTTTTATTTGTAAAAACCGAGTTGTTTTCAAATTTTCTCGGAAACAACTTAATTAATAGGCACCAAACTCCTATCAGATGAAGACCCATTCGAGGAATACCTTTCGTGAAGCTTTTAGTCCTATCCCTTCTGTAGTTTTCTCAAAACCGTGAACACAAAATTTGTTTATCAACAATTTTTCTTTTCCAGTTTTATCAGAAACTACCAAATTAGCAGGGAGTAAACTTGTATCAGACTTGCATCTACCCAAGAATGATCTTTCGGGAATGTTTCAATTCCATCCCTTTTGTCGTTTTCTCAGAATGCTGGAAAAACGTATTTTCCAAGAATTGAATTTTTTGTTTTCCAATTTTCTCAGAAACTTTCAACCAATAATCACCAAACCAAGAACTGCTCCTATATAAGCATTGTTTCTCGTGAAAATTTCAATTCTACTCATTTCGTAATTTTCTCAAAACCGTGAACGCAAAATTTTGGGCAATACATACATACGTACACACATATTATATACATACTTCAATTTATGAAAAAAAAAATTATGTCAAAATGGGAAAATGGTACCAATCGTTTTATTTTTTCAGGAAACGGATTATTTTCATCCACCTCACAGCTAACTCTTCTGCGAGGTCAATTTTAATACCCCATTAGCAAGCAAACTGGGTAAAAAATCTCTTAATAGGATCAAATTATTTTTTCATCATCGTATTATCGAAATTCGTTCCTCCGCTCCCTCCCTTTCGTACGTACAAAAAATGCAAATAAGCAATTTGTACCCAGTCCCGCATTAGGTTCCTAATAAACAATTATTTTTCCAAGTATTCGCCAATCGAATGAGAAAATATCCCAATAAATTAACGTAATAATTTGCGAAAGAACTATGTTTCACTTAGGTTCTTCAAATTAATTACACTATAACATTCTATACAATATACAACGATCCACTGGCATTCGAAAATATATTAATTAGTAGCAATTGTTTTTCAACTTCTCGTAATTAACGAAAACGTAGGTAAGCGCGAATTATTTCTCGTCTTTATGGTTATTGCTGCGTGCCAATGGAATCGCTAATCCGGTAAAAAACTTCAGAATATTTCGCCATTCCACTACGACACTATTTTACTCGTTTACAGCTTGGTAGCTTGGTGGCTTGATCATAATTTAACGGGTCAAAATTTTCTTTGCCTCAATCACACCCTTATAAATTATCTATTTCTCGACTCTTAAAATCGTAGGTATCTTCTTACGTCGATCGATAAATAATTCTTTACAAAAGAACTATACCTACACATCATTTTATTCTCCATAATAATGTTTCCACTTCTGACGACACCCGTTACTAGGTTTAGCATTACAAAGTCTCTCGTTTAGGCTCTGACGACAGTTCCCTTCAAGTTGTAAATTACGTCCTAAATAAAGGTAATTAATGAAATCTGCTTTTAGCATTTCTCTGCGCAGATTTTTTCTGGGTTTTAAATAATTTTAAAGGAAGACTAGGACCAGTAAGTTTTTTTATTTATTTTTATTCATAACAAAAATGAGATTTTTACAAATATTTTCGAGTTATGAAGGAAGGGTAATGACGACAAAGTGTTTGTAAAAAATTCAGTCACCAGCTTGACGATTATGAACCAAACTGACGGACGAACCTCTCATTTGCAGGGGAAAGCTTATTGTAATTTGGAACAAATGGAAAAACTGCCGACAAGTTATTACTGGGTTATAGGTAAGAACTTTGTTTCATTGACCAAGGAGTGTCAACTATCGTGTAGTGAAATGTTCAAAATATTAATTTGATGTCATCTAGATTTGTTATAATTCTGTTCTTTCATCCATTATTAAAACTATTAAATATTACAACTTTTAAACTTTTTTAGTTTTTACTTAAAACTACAATAATTTGTCTAAATTTTCTAATAGTATTCAATTAATCATGACGACAATAGGAAAGCTATTTCCCTATTTTGTTTGTCATGTTTCGTGTTTTTTTTTACTTACTTTTATTTAGTTTTTTATTCATCTGAAAGTTCAGCTTTTAATAATGTAATATTCTTATTCTTTTTTTTTTCTTTCTATCGGTTATAAAATTTATTAGGAAGAACATAAATACCACGTTACTGTAACTATTGCCTTATTATTAAGCTTGATGCTCTTATATAGATCAATGCATCAATGCTTCTCAAGCTTTCTATTGTTCTTGTGTTTTTGTTGCCGCGAAAGATAATGCTTGCTAAATATAATAGACAAATATTTAATTTCTGCATGCTTCTGGTAAGTTTTCATCGTATTATTTGACTTCAAATCTATTAGTTAATTTTGGCAAAAATTCATTCGATTAAATTTTTCAATATTGAGTGAATTTTTACCCAAAATTTCTTATATTTTCGGCTACATAATGTCCAATGATAATGGACAAAATGACGTCATCAGCAAGTAATGTAAGTAATAAAAACAAATTTGAACACTATGAAGACTTTTTCTTCGGACTACTCATAAAAATAGATTAAGAATGCGATCTTGGGGGTCTGAACTCTGCATCAATTTAGATCTGAAAAAAAAACTTTTTGACATAAAAATTTATAGATCACGCGTCAAGATAGCCTATAGTATGCCAGAATTGTGATTGTTGAATATTAGAGATTAAGATAGACAGCAAAAATTTTTGAACAATTTTATTTATTTATACGTACAGAGGGTATCAAGAAATTCCACCTACTTCTCTTTGACGTGTAATGCGGTAAGTATCTTTACGCATGTTAACGGCGCAGTGGCGACTTCTAATTCCAATATCCTGTACTGCGGGAAGTATTATTCTGTGAAAAGGCGCTACCATGTCAATTAGTTTTGAACCACTAATACTACAGGTAAAGTCATATTTTTAATTTTCGACACATGAACTTACATATACAGGGTGTTCGCTATATAACTGCTCCGTAGGAAAATACCCGAGAAATTATGGTTTTTGTGACTCAAGAAATTTGCATTATAGTTTTGCAAAGCAATATGAATAGCTTCTCCGAAGTAAAATTTAACGAAATACAGAATAATGAAAGTGTACGTTCGAAAAATATTCATAGAAATATAGGCAAAACTTTTATTGAAAATGAAAGCCAAATTTTTTTCTTCGGTGAATTTTTTTCAAAATAATATGTCTCAAAGTGGGCTTCGGAAATTGCAAAAATTAACCAACTATATCAGGCATCGTATTCGTTCCCAGAATACCTGAAATTTGCTCTATTTACTGTCTTTTATCGTATTAATTTTATTCTTCTCAAGAAAATGAGTCAACCAAAACATTTTCTAGCCTTAGCCTTACATTTCTTTAAATTTTAGTCAGATTCCTAGAGCACGAATCAATAATTTTCTTGTATGACTGCCCGAGAAACCTTTTACTAGAAAAAATAATACTTCAGATCTTACTTCAAAAAATGAACATATCCATCAAAAGTTTTGCAGATAGTGTCTTCAATATTGATACTATGACCTTGAAATTTTCATCAATGAATTTCTCGTTAATTGTTAATTTAGAAAAAAAATGGGAAATTTTTAAGTAAAGTAGGCAATAAAAAAGTTCGCCTTTTTTTCCCTATGGGAAAATTATAAAGTGAACATCCTGTATATCAACATTATTTCTCTCGACAAAAGGTGATAAAAATCTGCTAGTCGCGAGAATCAGACTGTGGGAAATTTAAAAACGTTCCACAGTAAAATCATTCTCAAGTGTGTTTGTCAGTGCTGGTAAGGCTTCTTACACTCATGTGAACACTTATCGTGATGATGATAATGAAAGGCCATTTCAAGTTTGTGGAATACCTTGTTGTGAGAAAGTATTCTCACCAGAAGGTAAATTCAACAGAATTTAAGCGTGTTCAGCCACTTCATATTTAACATATGGGTAAGCCAAAACCTGGGCAAACACTGGCGATTTTAAAGCGGGTTTGGATGGTTTATATACTGGCTTAATTACACGCACACAGAGAGTGGCCGGATTGCGTCATCTTTTGTAGTGATAAGAGATGATGGGCCGGTTCGTGTACGGATCGTGACATCATCGCATTGTTGAGATAAGTCACGATTTGGTACTCGTACATTACATGCAAGTACATGCAGGTAATTACGATCAAACATAATTTGTGTTTGGTTTAACGTTGCAAGGACAATTATTTGCCAGCCCTTTGGGGCAGTGACTGTGGTCAAGGGGTCCAAGCCCCTATACCTCATACTAGTGAGTCCCCACAGAGTTTTTCCATTGGATTGTTTACATTCCAGTAAATTCAGGAACATGATAACAAAAAAACTTAAAATGGCGTCTTATTATCATCATCACAACATGTGTATACCTGATAGATGTGAAGATACTTTCTGGTCTCTAGGGAGTTGTATAGGGGATTGTCTGACGACAAGATCGAGAAGCTGACCTTCTTTATAATTGAACTACCTTCGCTCTCTAATCCTCTCCAGATTCTAACCATTTTATTCTCCATTGATTAATGTTTTCCTCCAACTAGGTATTCGATTTTGTATTTTATTCTAGAATCCATTACATAGTAGCATTATCACAGTATTTTCTGTAACATATATTCTCATCTATTTTTAGAAATGACGAACATACTCATTCACACATTTTCAAATACCAAAAATGTAGATATTTATCAACAATAATCATCCTATAACTCTTTATAAACAACCACTAAATTACCCGTATTTGATTTTATGAATATAGATATACTGTCTGTATATTCATGACCTAATTGTGCCTGTCCCTCGAGTATACTGCGAGTCAGCACAACCCTATAATAACAACACCCTACCTCACTTAGCCTATCCGACACGTACGTTTTCATACCCTGAACGAGTATATAATCTCTCGATTCAGAGGAATAAGAGACAGTTCCTCGAAAGTTACTTCTAAGTACCTGGAACCTCTCTAGTAGAAGTCTCTGGTGAACAGATAGTCTTGTCAAACGGATTGTGATATTGTATGTATAAGTATTAACGTACTAGTTTATGTACTGTGTTGTACAAATTTATTATTTTATTAAAGGTGTAAACTTACTCGTGTGTTTTAAATACTTATTATTGAGTCTCTACAATACATTAAGGTCCACTATAGTTGGTGGATGATAAACTTGAATATTTGAATTATTTTAGAAGTATTACTGCTTTTCCAGTACGTGATATTTCGTGTATGGTGTAACATCGAAAGTGGTTCTAATTAGGTACATTACCACCTCTTTTGACCGTTACATTTTCATAGTAAGTATGCTTTAATCACTGATTGGCTGTCTGGTGTCTACTACTTCCCGTATTTCGTCATAAAAAATATATCAAGTTTACACCATTAATTTTAACCTACCATTCGGTTTTTGAAGAAATAAATTTCGTATTTCAAATATACGCATAAAGTTCATATGGGTTTTAACAAATTGTAATTAAAATTACGCTACGATATTTTTAATTAGGCTATAAGTACTACCAGTGTGTACTACATTGATGCATTACGAAATAACATTTTAACTCGATTAAGTTGTTTTTTGTTGTCGTTACAGTTAGGTACAAGATCCAAAAAAAGTACGTTCTAAATACGGTAGAAATAGGTATCTACCTTTTTGTTTTTTATATTGTGAAGTCTCAGTTGTGATTTTAACATTTAAATCTCGCTTCGTCGTTCCTTGTATTCATTTTTTCTTCTCTGAGTAGTTACATTATTGTGATACATGTACGAAAAGTAGATGATTTTACTACAAAGGTAAAATTTGCAACACGAGTGGCAATCAACAACTTCTCACGCTTGTCACACACTATTTTTTACAACATTCCTCTCCCATAAAAAATAATATTGAATAAAAAAATGTTTTAAATTAAATAATAATTAATAATTTTTTACTTCTTTTTATAAAAAAATTACGTTATCCGATCCCAACCGCTCTACATAATCCCCCTCATCTCCCCCAAAAAATTGAAGAAAAAACAATATTAACTTACAATTTTTCTAAAATTCTATGATAATTTTACTTTTTCTTTGAATTTTTACCCCACCCGCAATAAAATAGGGTAAAATACGGAAACAAATAATTTTAATGGAATGTCGACTTTATAAATTAATGATATTATCGTTTTTTTTTTTTTTGTTTTTTGTTTTTTTGCAAAAAGGAAAGTAAATTGACCATTTTTAACAAAAAAGTGAACGTGTAGCAGATAGTCAACTTGTAAGTGCGCAAGCGTTCAATCATATACTTTTTCTCGTCATATTGAAATCCCTACTTGATGTTCAGTGAAGGCACACAAAAAAAAGTATTTTTTTCAACACCTCCCCCAAAATCAGATGTTTTCATGCTTATTAACTATACCTACGTGAAATAGAAGATTTTACCCGATATCAAAAAGTAAAATTTTGCGCATGCGCACTATGTCTAATCCGGCATTATGAAATAAGTTGCCACTTCAATTAAACACAACGTTTCAGTTTTGAAACCATCCTCTTAATTATTTCACTTAATGATTCTTCAGCATCTTTTTAAGCTCGAGAGCTAAGGTTAACGTTGAGAATGTCGGTATAATTTTTTAATTATCTTTAGCTGTTTGAAAATAAAAAAACAAAAAAAATGATAATTAATACATCTGAAATTTTTCAGTCTTTGGAATTTAGAAACCTCTCCTCATTCACTCCATGATTTGTCAACCACTATGATTTTCAGCTAAAGAGCTGAGGTTAATATTTCTGGAAAAAAGAAAAAATTATATAATTTTTTAATTATCTTTGACTGCATGAAAATAAGTGAACGAAAAAAACGCAAATTAATAGAAAATTTGCCGTTTTTTAGAATCTAGAAACCACTCTTTCAATCAACAATTCTTCAGCTGCTATTTAAGCTCGAAAGCTGGGGTTAGTACTGATGTAAAGAAGAGAAAATTTAGTTAAATCTGTATTTCATCAAAGTTGTGATTCGTCTTGAATTACTTAAAAATAAAGGAACAAAAAAATGCAAATAAAAATGAGATTTTGTTGTTTTTAAATAGTACTGTGGTATGCGACCCCGGGTAGGTAAAGACCAACTCAATACATACGCACAAATTAACTCACAACACAATATAATTGGGGAACAAGGCTGCAAACCATCAACTATGTCTGATGGCTACAAATTAACCTAGCCTAAACCTGGACAGTTGGCTAGGTTTTTATTTTACTGCTATATACTACGCATCAAATAAAAATTTGCCATAACGACCATGCTTCCGAGGTGATGCTCAATAAAAAAGAAATCATCTTGTTTTACATTGGTTTGATGGTGGCTCATTGCTAGTGAAAAATTTAACACATGATTCAAAAAAGAATCATATTATAATTCGAAAAATTAAAAACGGTAACAAAAACTGAAGACAAAAAAATAAATGTTGTTGTCTATACAAGCAGCAAACAGGTTGATTGAAGCAGCAGAGAAAAGTTACATAGAATGAGTTAAAATTGGCTGCTCTGAGAAAAAAAGTAAAGAGGGAGATAAATAATAATAAGAAATGGTAGCTTGGTACACGAATGTGGGAATTACAGCCACCACGGGGAGATAAATAATCAGTAATGTAAGAGGAAAGAAAGAATGATTCAAAAAGTAGGCTAAATGGAGGAAGAAAAAATGTTTGATGTGAATGAACCTAGGCTAGGTGGTTAGCCTAACTAAGATGCTCACGGCAAATTTATTATTTGGGGAATTAATTTCAAATCAATTTTTATTACATTTTATTTTTAAAATTCATTCTTGGTTGCGGGTTTGAAATTTTATTATTTTTATTAAATGTCAGCTATACCCGTCATTACATTTAAAAAAACACTTTTTCTTAGAGAATTTTTTTTTTTTTGGAAGAGGGCATTACAAAAAATAGTATGTGAAACTGTGATTGTTAATTGTGTGATCTGCATTACAAACCTTTGGCTCATTCTGCATGTATCGCACTTGTATCAGAATCACATACTTTACACTAGAGCTTGTAACCACAACCATAAGCAGAATAATAACAACTAAAAACCTAAACAAATTGATATCATTGATTTGGGAACTGATAACCAAAACAAACAAATTTCACATAACTAATAACCAGTAACCAATTCCCAAAAAATTCTGAAACCATTAACAAGAATAATAACTAGAAAAAAATTGATTTTTATCAGTTTTTTAAAATATTTATATTATTGAATATTTTTTTCAACACTTATCTACAAATTATTTTTTGGAAAATTATTAATTATCAATAATTTGATCAAAAGAAAATTTTTTTGTCAATTTTACAACAAATTTTGTCTCAATCAATAACCACTAACCACAACCAATAACAAGAAAATTTATTTGGTTAAGCAGAACAATAGCAAATAATCACATTTTTAACCAATAACCAGTAACCAATAACCAACATAGATTTTTATTGGTTCCTATTTACCAATACCCCTAAAAACATTTTGGTTACAAGCCCTTATACTTAACACACTTCTATCACAATATAGATATTTATGATATAAATGTGTAAAGTAGGTGATTGTAATAAGAGTGTCACACTCTATTTTTTTCAATGCCTCCTCCTCAGATAAAAAAACAAAAAAAAATTGAGAAAAATAAATATTTTGGAAACTAGCAAACATATAAGCGCAAAGTATCACATCTCCTTCGATCAGAAGTCGTGACGTGGTAGTTAAAGTGCTAGCTTATGAAAAGAGAAGTTCGTGGTTTGATTCCCGCATCAAGAAAAACTTTTATTAATAAAAAAACATTGTGTATCAAAACAAAAAAAGGTAGGTAATATTAAAGTTTTTTGTAATGTTTGACGAGACTTTGTGCGCATAATGTCGCAGTGTTTAATAAGGTAAAAAACATTAAAGTGCGAATGCTTGAAAAATAATGTTAAAAAATAGTGTTGAAATCTCCTTCTTCACATACGATTAAGAGGCGTGAAAACATTTGTTTTTTGGGTAGGTGTTGAAAACGTAACTGTTTCGGTTGGGTGTCGCAAAAAATAACTCTTACATAGGTACCTAAACTTTAAGGTTTTAACATTATTCGAACTGAACAATGTGAAATCAACTTAATATTTTACGGTAGTCCACACGTTGGAATTTTTTACCTTAGTACATCCAGCGGCTTTTTAATTTCCAATTGACTGGCGTCTCTCGTTTTCTTTCAATTTTCCACATTCCTCAAAGCACTTACAATAGAATTACGAACCAAAATTGTACGGAATGTTTTCCGTGTGATTAATAATCTTGTTAGACATTTTGTCATTTCCTCGTCTTTTCACGTTCGGGTATTCTTCTTTTCCTCATCCTATTTTATTTTCTTCAACTATCTCTCTTTTCGCGCCAATTTGTAACTCAGTAGTTTCTAAAAACTACTAGGTAGAGCATGCTTACGAGATTTGTGATTTTCGCAAAATCTCACATTTTTCTTACGATTTCAATAGGGTAGTCCTTTTATTTATTTATTTTTTCCACCCCTTCAATTTCCAAACCATAAGCTTGCACGTTTTTTTTTTTTTCCCAGTTTACATTTTATTTTATGGTTGTGATTTTCTTACCACTTCATATTAAATTTCTTTATGCGGTTCATTTTTAAACCTTGAAGGTTAGGTATTTTTCAACTTTCGGTTTATTACCTTCTTTAGTGACGAGATAATAAGGAAAAAAAATGGTGGAAGTTCGTGGTTGTTGTTTATCTTTCTTTTTTTTTTTCACTTTCCTTCCTTCCTTTCAGTTAGGTTGTTTTCACCTCTCACTTTTAAATTACCTTTCTTATATTTGTCTCTTTTGCGAATTTGTTTTTCAATCTAATTCTTCGTTCACTTACAGCAGTTTATTTTTCGTTTGGGATTATGGCAACGATTTCATGCGAGTAACTCTTCTTTTTTTTACGCAATTTTTCAAACTAAATTATTATGATTGACATTTTACATGAAACGCCGCAATCGTCAAACACGAAATTTTTTTACAATAAGCTGCATTACTAACCTTTCGAACAAGTATAAGATATTAACATTCGACAGAACTGGTCCAGAACAACAAATTCTAGTGAAAACTTTCGAACTTATCAGTTACAAGTTTTTGGAATTTTCATTTCTCAAAACTCACACTACAACCCTAAAGTAGAACTGAGAACTCTCCCGGAACAGGACAGGTCTCAAACTAAAAATATTGCTGAAAAATTTTGAACCTAATTACAGCCCTACGAATGAAGCTTTTGTAATATTGAAATGAAACTTCTCAGAAACCATCTAAAGAATAAGCACCTATATGAGACCGCAAAACATTTTCAAATTTTTTCAAGTGGGAAGCGCAAAATTCTACGATAAAATGTAATATCTACTTCAATTTATACATCAGATAAACGTAGAAAAATAAATGATACCTACTACAAAAAATTTTTTGATCGAAAAAAAAAAAGGCAGCAATTTTATCTCTTCATTTTCTTCTTTTTTTTTTAAACTAGCTATTGAATTTTGGTAAAATGTGGAACTTGAACTTTAAAGTTTTGCATTTTCACTTCTCAGAACTGACGCAGCGAAGACTATAAACTATAACTGAGAACTAATTTCTAAACTAAATTTGTTCAAAACTAAAATTTTTTCTGAAAATTTTCTTATTGAATTAAAGCTCTTAGTAGTTGTTTCAGTAATCACTTCTCAGGATATTGACACTGACTTAAAACCATTAAGTACAAATACGAACTAACTTTGAAAATAACAAATTCCGAACTGAAACTTTTGAACTCATTTACAGTTCTTACCTAATTCGAAATCAACAATTTGATTTCGATGGTCAAATCACTTTATTCATTTAAGGGGGCGTGGATGGAGCTAAGAAGAAACTGAGAGATACTTCCTCTCCAAAACATTTTAATCCCTTCACTGCCTCCTAAGGAAATTGTAAACAAAAATTTAAACTGTAATGGGGATAAATTACCAGCATAAACCAGAAAAAATTTTATCTCACTCCATCCTGACACTCTAAAAAATTTTCCTTACCCTCAATAGCTCACCCAAAAATGAAGTCTAGCTACGTCTCACTGGAAATAAGAGATTCTGGAATTTATAAGAACTTGGCGATGTACCTAACTGTACTGCAAATATCAATGGAATGAAATCGGAAGCGAATTTTTATTTGAATTAATTTTATTCTTCGTTGTATCTCTGAGCCAATTTAAACAAATCGTCATAAAGTGCAATTACCTATTTGAGATTATGACTTTTTGGAACCATTAAAAAAACTCGAATTTTTTATGTTGTGCTGTTTTTAAATACTGCTAGATATGAAAGATAGTAAAATATAATTGGACTTTAAGTCTACTTTAATTTCTTGAATGCACGACCCTATGACCAAGATCAATGTATTATTGTATGAAATTTGAGTAAGTGATACTCTACGTTGGATTAAATCGATCAAAAAGTGATCCATTTTCACTTAAATTTTCAGGAACCTACTGATTGAAAATGATAATTAACCACAAAGCAACCACAAAAAATCTGGTGAGGATTCAAGCTAAAAGAGTTCTCGCCTGTTGCAATATCGTCAACAGATATGGTTTTAGTAGACTAAGGGACTTCTTCAATTGTCTAATATTTCTCAGAAAGTTTGTTTACTGCCAAATTTAACAGAATTGGCCCTGATAAGGTGGCTTGCATTTGAATGTTTTTCACAAATCAGTCATCCCAAAAATGCACCTATCCACCATTTGCAATGAGATTGGTGGTGATTTGGAAAATTTTTCAAGAAATTTCTGCACATATAGGATGTTGCGCCATTATTTTGGTCCGAAAAGATTAAATCTAATAAATAGAGTAACATTAGATTAGATACCTGCGCGTAATATTCTGAATGTTTGATTTTCAGATACGTTATCGTAGTTTGATTAGGTCTCAAGATATATCAGACGTCTAACAAATTTAAGCAAATCGTTTTGTAGAAAACTGTCGAATTATGAATGTGTCGGCGCAGTAATAAAATATATTAGAATTGCCTGAAAGAGAATTGAATTCGATTACTGCCGTCATTGGACATTATATTGTCTGAATTTGTCTTCTAATTTTATAATGATGTCTTCACATTGTAAAAAAGAAGACCGCTTCAGTACCAGCCCGAGTGGACTGAAACATTTAACATGGAACACATTTTAATAGGTGTCAAACGCAACACTATTAAAAAAGTAGGTTTTTGAAAATTATAAAATTATTCATTAAAAAGTTATTAATAAATTTTGTAACTGTTAATGTAAAATTACACAATTAGAAATAATCATCTCCTTCAAAATCTAAACAAAAATCAACTTATGGAAATAGCATTCCATTTATCTACACCAAAATTGCTAGTATGTTGAAATAAATTATAGTTGATATTTTTTATAAATTAAAAATCAAGCATTTTATAGCCAAAATAGCACCTCTGTAAATACTGTCCAGCTGATACGCATCAAAATTAGTAACAGGTTAGAATAGTTCATAATAAATATTTGCTCTGAATTACATTCTTATTGGTCCAAAATTAGGCTTTTATAGCGAAAATAAAAATAAAAACAGTCTTACTGGAAGTACCCTACAATCGATCTGCACCAAAATTAATAGTAAATTATAATTTTAGGTGTTCAGGTGGCACGGGGATTCGAACCCATACTGGCCGAACACCTAAAACCTCCCTCATTCACCGTCACAAAAGGCAGCACCGTACTCACTTGGCCACAGTGCCGGGTGACGGTGTTCGAGGAAGTAAGTACTATTATGTGCCGACGTGCCA
Source organism: Ericerus pela (assembly GCA_011428145.1). Taxonomy (NCBI): domain Eukaryota; kingdom Metazoa; phylum Arthropoda; class Insecta; order Hemiptera; family Coccidae; genus Ericerus; species Ericerus pela. Next base: position 178,783 of record WOFM01000519.1, on the reverse strand, counting down.
CAATAATATGTTATAATTAACAGTTGTTTTGAATTTTAGATCTATTGGTGGAAAATTAAAAATTTTATAGCTAAAACAAAAACAAACATAACAATACCAGAAGTACCATACAGCCGATTCACAACAGAATCAATAGGTTAGGTTGATGGCTAGAATTATAGTTAGTTAAAGTTTCATGTCTATTAGACAAAAATTGCAACCTATATACAGTAGTAGCAAGAAATTGACTTTTATATATTATACATATATATATAGGTACTATCTGCCCATTCCTTGGACCTTTAACCCTGACCCTGAGCCAAGTGTTCACTGATATATTACATAATAAAATCTGAAAATAGGGCCATTCACACACACAACCACACATCTACCAACAAAGACAATTTTTTCTTCTCTCATTCGCACCTTGGTTTACACCAAGCAAGCCACCTTCACATTTTAGTTTTTACCCCCATAATGAAAACAAAATATGCTCCCCATTAAAAAGACATGAATTCTTCTGGGGTTCTACTTATGAAGGATTGATGAGTAAACATAAAAACAGGTTAATGTTGTAGTTGTGTGTGTACGTATGACAAGCACACACTTACACATCATGTAATACACACAAGTGTGAGTTATAATAATGATGAATGTTACCCAAATCTAACAATTGTAATTCTCGTTTAGCCCCTATCATAGACCAAACATTAAGAATCATTATCTGAATTCTATCTTTGAATAGACTAAACTTAGTCTAACAAATTTGGACTCGCGCGTTACGTCTCAAGATATTCCAGCTTTCCCCATTTTCCCAGTTTTCAAATAGAGATTAATAAAATAAATTACATAATTATAATTACACATATTCATTTTGTTTAAATCAACACATACACAATTATGCAAATGAGAGCTTTATTCGTTAATTTGTTCTATTTTGAATGTTATAGATCAATGAAGAAATGAGCGTTATTAGAGTTCAATTAGACGCGTGAAAAGATATTCCAGTTTGAATGAAAGGTGAATAAAATTAGATAGTGTCAATCTTTATGTTCCTTTGTTACTTCCGTCCAAATGGACCGAATCACGATAATTTGGAATCATTTGATGAAGCCTAACGTGCCACATGTCTTAAGCCTAAAGAATTATACTTTATTGGCTAAATTAAATCTCAAGATGGATTATTCTAGTTCAAATAAAAGATGAACAGATTTTGCAGATTATTTTAATATCTGCAAATAGATTCCTTGCATAATTTCAACACAAAAAAAAAATTTAGTGATAACAACACTGCACGAACTTCGACTAGAATATTTTTTAGGTATATATTCTCAATGACCATTCGCCTAAAAAAATGAAATAACAATCAAAAACATAAAGGAAAGGCCCTATTAGCGGAAGCACTGAGCATCAGATGTTTTACTCGTATCGCTCCTCTGTAATTTAATACTACACCGAAATTCTCTCATCGATTAAATGAAAAAACTTTGCTTCTGCGTTCGGTGGAACCCATCGTGACCATCGTGGTTATTTCATACGTTTAGGTTATGTTCGTATAAAAGTGATAGTAAATAATTCTTTATCAGCAGGTACATGGCTACCAACGGTAATTTTTACAATTTCAAAATGACATACACCACTTAGGTAGGATAGTAGAAGGTATTTCGTATAACACAAAAAATACAGTTTTTGAAAATGTATTCAAGACCTTCACAAGGTAGCTAATATTGTAAGTACAAGGGTAAGTAGGTACCTAAGTTATAATCTAATTTTATTTTCTGACAGTTAAAATTATGATGTAAAAAGTTTTTCGTAAGAAATAAAAACAAATACAACTACCAGCATACGATAAAACTTGCGTAAAAAGTATGAAAAAAAAAAAAAAAAAAAGCAATTTTCAGTAGGTACCTATGCCCTGTTGTTGTTTTCTGTTTTTGTTTTTTTCAGTAAAGTACAGGCTATTTTCTGCATATTTTTTGAAAAACAAACGTTTATAAAAATGAATTCCAGTTTGTCTACATGTTTTAAAGATAATTTTTTTTTTTATATAAAATAGAGGTATGTTAAAAAATAAAAAATTAAAGATAAAAAATTTTTAACGCGATATTTAGTCTGTCAAGTGGAAAAAGGTACAACGAATTTTCGTGGCTACAAAATGATGTCACGAATACAGAAGGATCCGACAGATTTTCACGCACATATTTCAAATTACCATCAAGGTTTTGTTTTTGAAACAGAGTTATACAGAGCAGCTTAATTAAGACATTTATTAAGCGGATTTAGAGGAACATCAAGTTCCTACACCTTTTTCCTTTTTCATACGCATTGTCATTACTCCAAACAAGACGTATAATATGAAGTCTCCCCGTGGACAATTTTCCCTTTCTTCCAATTATTATTATTACCTATTATATGTACGAAGGGAAAAAGCTCTCTTACACGCAAAACTCGTCGAAAATAAAACTATAAAATATGTAACACCTGCTTCAATTTATTATTCCGTAGTTACCTATAATTACGTATATGACTGTGCGCATATATCATCTTAGAAGGATGGCGTGAAAAAAAAATAGTAGCCTATGCTATATTTTGGGAAGAATTGATATTCCCCAACGAAAAGTGAAGACCAACGTACAATTGTCGGACTAAATTCACGCAGCTAATTTTAAACAACGCTGAATCTATTTTTTTAATGGGATAAAAAAAACATTGAGAAAAGAAAGATGAATTAAGAAAGTTAGGAATTTAAGAAAAATTGTAATTTCAAACCCAAATAATTGTTGAATAAATTAAAATCATCTCTACTTTCATTAAAAAATTTTGGTAAACTTTCTGTTGTTTTGAAAAACTTAGCTGACGTATTTTTTAAGGAATACATTTTCCTTAGTGAAAGTTTAATATGGCTGATCTTTATAACTGGCAATAATCTAGATAAACTAATGATTTACTTCATACTGACTTTAAAACAAAAGTTCTTTGGCTTTTGTCACTCAATGACTTTATTTTGGATTTTCCAAAAGAATTGAAGAATACCATTCATCCTTTCGAACTTTGAATTCCCATAAAGGGCAGAAAAATATACCTGGGTCTAGTGTGGAAGGTCACTTAAATGGCTATTATTAAGTATGCGAGTCATATTTAAAATGTCTAATTTCAGCATGAACAACTAAAGGTTTTAAATGGAATTACAGTTTTTGCACGTTATTATAATAAATATACTTATATCTAGGGCGTAGATAGATCTATCAGAAAGGGGGGGGGGTTCACATATTTCTATTTGCGTCTTTTGACTTTTCCCCTAATCAATCATAAATCTTAACGAAGTAGGAATCATTAGAGATAAAAAATATAACTGAAGAAGTGTAAAAAAACCAAAAACAAAGAGACAAGGAAAAATTAAGTAAGAAAAGTCAAAGAATAACTTCAGAAAAAAATGATCTGCGTACCTACTGATTGTTGGTTGTGCACTACAAGAAACAACGAATGAATATATCCCGTAAATATAGAAAAATTAATCTAGGTACCTAGATAAAATTAAAACTATTAAAAAGAAGAAATTTCGCTTAAAAAACAACAACAATAAAACAACAAAAAATATAGCACAGCCATGTTACATTATTCAGTTAATTATTTCCGATCAAATAGGTGATCAGGCTCTAGATTTTGAATTGATTGCCATTCAAAAGCTGAAGCATCAAAAATGACAGACCAAAAGGCAAATTATATGAAAATAAAACCAACCAAACTTGCAAAGATTTTTACTTTTTACAAAGTGTATTAACAGACAAACATCGCAAAATGTCAATGAGTATGAGTTCTTGCACTAAACAAAAAAATTTTTGTAAATTGAATTGGAACAACTCTTGTTTTCTGATGCCCACTTTGGTGATATAATCTATAATATTCAATTCATCTGAGTAATATAAACTGAAGTGTTAGTGGCTTACAACTATTTATTATTATTTTTCTCACGAATACCTTATCAGTACGAGTCAATGAACTGGGTTTTATCTAAGCCATCTATTTCACGTTGTAGCCTACTAATCAGTAAAATATCTTCAACCATTTCTCACTTAACAACTTATAAATATACGAGAATGTATTTGCTCTTTTGGTGACTATCTTTGTAATTCTGTATGCACTTTTGGTTACAACCAACTTAATTTTATTCGCACTTTTGGTACCAATTTTTTAATAATTTTTATAACGTTTGCAATTTTGGCTGCACTTTTTCGAATATGTTAATATGATAAATATTGTTGGTAGGTACCTGTGGGAACCACCATACCCTGTCTAATATAAAATACATTCGCCAGTTATAGTCGGCGGTGAGATGGCCGTGCGGTTAAGTTCACCACTTTTAGCTGGCGAATATGTAGGTCCCAGGTTCGATTCCCCGAGCCGACAAAACCTACAGTACCTATCCGGCATTTACAGCTTAAACCTAAGCAAAGCTAACCTGGATATAGGCTAATACATTAATACAAAAAATATATATTGTTGAGACAACTGCAAAAGAAACGAGAATTTTTTACTTAAAAAATACATATTCCACTTTTTTCCCCAACCCTGTACCTAGTCACTTTCTCTATAAAAAACGTACAAGCTGTTAATTCGTTCATTAAAATTATTTCAAAAAATTATTTCCCGATATTATTTCGCTAATTATTCCCTCATATTCGATGCACATGCGCCACTATCCACACGGCGACACATAGACATGAAAAAAAAACGTTCGTTGCTTCTTCTCCGAAACAACAAATTCTACAGTATCACCTATAGGTGTGCCAGAAAAAATCCAGGCCTAGCACAAGCCAAAATACTGCAAGGCTGCGCTTCAGGGCTTCTAATCAATAAAAGGATGTTCCAGTTTTATACTCTAGGTAAAGCAGTTTTCCATTTGACTAGTACAAGAGCGAGTGCACAATATAAACAAACTCTAGCACAGCACTACTAGAAAACCCAGTTTACTATTTTAATACAAATGTTGATTAAATTCTATTTAAAATGAATAGATAAGGGTTATTAAGAATGTTTGATATGTTAATAAATTTATATCACATGTCTCATCTGTCACTGAATGGAAAATTGCAGTAGCCAAACATCAAGGTTTTTAGGAAAAACTATCGTTATTTATCAATATCTGATAAACATATCGATCTATCGATATTTCATTGCTAGTTTCAGGAGAAAAAAATTATGATAAACCATCAATGGTTATCGATATCTTTAACAAAAATATATTGCTCAATAGATGTTTTATCGCTGAAAACTGATTTTGCTGGAATTTTTTGTTTTCCAGTTTTCTCGGAAACTACTGAACTAATAGGCACCAAACTTGCATCAGATCTGATTCCATATAAGGAATACGTTTCATGAAAATTGCAATCTTATCCAGTCGGTAGATTTTTCAAAAGTCAAAACAGTTAGCACAAAATTTTTTTTCGTAATTTTTCTTCTCCAGTTTATTCAAAAACTGTTGAACTAATAGGCACCAAACTTTTATTAGACTTGCAACTTGGTGAAGACAATCTATCGTAAGAACACTTCACCTCGATCCTTTTTATTGTTTTCTCAAAATCTTGGAAAAATGAATTTTGCAGGAATTTTTTGTTTTACTGTCTTCTCGGAAACTACTGAATCTTATGCACCAAACTTCTTTTAGACCTGCTCCATTATGAAGGCTATCTCTCGTGAAAATTTTAGCTCTATCTATTTTGTAGTTTTCTCAAAACCGTGAACATGAAATTTTGGGTAACTGTATACACCATATGTATATACAAAAATACAAAAAAAAAATTAAGTAAAAATAGGAAAATGATACCAAACGTCTTGTTTTCTCATGAAATGGATAATATTCATCATTACCACCCCTAACTTTATTATGAAGTCAATTTTAATACCCCATTATTAACCAGTCTGGGTAAGAATGGTCGCATCTTTTGAACCACTCATCAAATCAGACAAATCAAATTTATGTCTAAACAAAACGCCTACTCAGTAAGTCTTATCCTATCAACTTCTGTACACGTTTATTTTTTGAAATATACGTTTTATTTATTTTAAATGGATAATTATATTAATCGGTTAATATGATGGGAATTTTTTCAATTATTTCATAAAACAACTGTCATTTATCGAAGTTTTCGGCGAAAACCTATTTTTATCTAAGTCAAAATGAAAATCAAACCCGAATTCAAAAAAGAACCTGAAAGCTCACAGTAAGTAAGTAAGTATACTCAACGTTGTCTGCCACAAACAGAATATTTAGCAAATTTTAAGAGGGATTGTTGTCCACGTTCTACTGGATTGGCCTACGAAACCAGCAGATAATATTGAGGAATTATAAAATATAAATTATTTTATCTGGTCACTGTATTATCGTCGCCCATAACACAAAGGTGTATACCAATCTGTGTCAGAAAGAAAAAACATTCATAAATTTTTTACTGTTTTCTTCCTCCCTTTTAGGTGGAAAAGGTGAGGGAACGAGAGTTGGGGATTTCGCGTTAATTTTTTTCACGCAAACATCATCAAACACCATCGATGATATAAACGATGCTCTGTCACAGAGACTTATCTAAATTACTCGTTAATCACGTTTTTATGAGCCGTAAAACAGTTTTATTACTTCACATTATCGTACCCATTTTGATGGGCACGCCTTAACCTCTCTTTTATTTCATAAAATCTTCATCAAAATGAAATTAACTCGAGCACAGTCTACACCTGAACCAGATCAATCCTATTACAAACATCGATAAACGTAATATGCCGTGCGGTTACACACATGGCGTAAGGTGAACTAAAAATCGTACGTATAGATACGTTTACCAGCGAGACGATATTTTGTCTTTATTCTCTGAAATAATTCAATTTTAATCGATAAATTCTAATCGCTTCACACAACGACCGTTAATTAGGTACGCGTTAATGATTTCGGTTCTGTAAAATTCAAACCATAATAAGATAAAGTTTTGCGTAGGTACCTACCATCCAGAAGTAATTCGAACAAGGTGAACAATATTGAAGAAAAAAAACCATACTTGAGAATTAATTCTAAATATTACGATCTGAAATTCTCTTTTCTCTTCAAGACTTCAACTGGATAGGTAGTACAAAGACGACAATCGTAAAAGCATAACACCACATTGTGTCTCATAATACCAATAAAATCTATTCCATTGCAAACAGCTTCCTGCCTGCTATACCCTATTCACTTTAAAAAAGACATATGACGCCAAATGCAGGTTGAAGGCCCGGAGGAAAGGAAAAAGCGATAATTCACAATTTCCTATGTGGTCGAGAAAATTACATATTTTCAATTTTAATTCGACAAAAACTCTAACGCAGCAATACTTCGCTAGAAAACACAGTTTGCCAATTTACATCCATAATTCAAAAAAAAAAAAAAAGTAAAAAGAAAACTTAAATTCCAAAAATTTTCAAAAACTTTCAAAAAATATAGATATTTATCAATATTTCATTGCTAGCTTAAAAGGTAAAAAAAAAAATTAAAAATCATCGGTAGGTAGTTATCGATATCTTTAACATAAATATGAAAAAATTGATGAGTAAACATGAAAATACCTATCTAAAATATATAAAAACGGCTAATTTTAAATTAATTTTTGTATTTTCTTCTGTTCATTTTGAAACTGTCAAGGATGATTGAAAAATTTTTTTGAAAGTAAATTCCAGTAAGGTTTCTCCTTTTTCCAACATTACCAAACTCCTGCTTTCTAAAGCTGGGTCCGCACATACGGACATTCTCGGAGAATAGCCGAGAACGAAAGCTGAGAATAGACCAACGACGAATGTGTGGATGAGGTCACTTGTGTATTCTTGGTATTCGCTGATGTTTGCCAAATACGTTTTTGTCATTTCCAAACTTGTCGGTTTCTATACACGAGACAAAGGAGGCTAAAATGAATGAGAATGGGTTTTTCTACATATTTGGTGTAAAATAGACAAATATTCGGGCAAAAACCGCATGTGCGGATCAGTTCTCGCACATTCTCGTTAATATGCGAGAACACAAGACAAATATGTACCAATATTCAGTATTTGCCTATTCTCCAAGAATGTCCGTATGTGAGGACCCGGCTTAACTCGAATAATATCTGACGAATCATAAAGTGAAAAAAAAGCCAGAGGTTTCTAAATTTGAAAAACGTCTAATTTTCCTTTCATTTACCTTTTTTTCATTTATTTACTTTCAAAAATATACCTAATAAGGATCAAAAAATTATAATAATATGTAGGTACAGTAGATTTATGCAAATTTTCTTCAAATTCAGCTATCTAGATTAAATAGAGGCTGAGGATTCCTTCAGGGAAAGAGGAGAGGTTTCTAGATTCCAAAAAATCACCAATTTCCATTATTGCATCGATTTACGTTGTTTTTTTTTACCTTTGTTCATTTAACTAAAGACGATTAGAATATTACATGGAAATTTCTTACATTTCATCCTCTTTCCAACAACACCAACCTCAGCTTTCTAGCTTAAACAGAGGTTGAAGAACAATTGTATGAATTAAGAGCTAGAGGTTTATTGTAAAATTGAAATTTTGTGTTCAATTATAACATGAGACACGCTCACAACTACTCACATACACTCACAAAGGCTGAACAAAGGGAATTAACCTGAAGATTCTTTTGCTTAAAGTTTTGACTTAGTATATAATATTATGTTAGGATGGACTGTGTTGTATAAAATTTCTATACATTATTACTTTCAGACAAAAATGGCGTTTTTGGGAAACTTTTGGGGTCCACCCAACCTCCTACAGCATCTGTAGTGGGTAGAGTCTTATATATAATATGTTTAACGTCCAGGAGACAATAAATGTTGTTGGAGTCACACACCTGTACCTCGTACGTGTTCCTCAACAACTGGCGTTGCCTCAACACCAGTATGTCCACTACCGGAGGTAGTTGGAGAACTCCGGCGCATTGCCTGTGCGCCGGGGCCTTGTGGGCGGAGCCACAATACTGGGGGCGGTGTGCAAAGATAGCCTTCGGAGGCCACCTTCCAAGATTGATCCTGAAAAACTAAAAATTTAATTATACATGACATGTACAAACAAACAAGTTTATTAGAAAAATAAAAAATGCAGGTACAAAATAGGAAATAATACTAAATTATTGTAAAAAAGAGAAAGAAAAACAACAAAGAAAAGAACTTTTTCTGTAAAATATATTTTTCTTCTCTTCCGTCGACTGCTGGACAGTAAAAAAATAACGAAGTTACAAAGAGTTGGTACCATAGATGAAGGATTCTGGAAAGGAAGAATGGGGAATTAGCAAGTCGGTAGCTCATTCATAGAATGGTATAGTTGCGCGCTCTGTCACCTATTGCCCGCGATCCTTTGTGAGGTGCATTGACAACAATAGTGGGTGCCAAAAATTAGAAGTATGCCTTTTTATCAACATAGTATCTAATTTAGGCTTCCCCCTAAAGACAGTGTAGGTTATCATCTTAATTTATATGAAATTACTGAATAGCCTATCCTATATGTGTCATGTCTCAGGTAATCTTGAAAATTTTGGATAATGTTGAAACTAATTTCTCATTATAGTATTCTTTATTCTTAGTTTTAAGGGAGCTAAAAATTTTAATGGTCGGGTAGACACTTTTTTACTCGAGAACTGAATTTGCACATGTCGGACTTTTCCATCATGTGACTTTTCAAGTCCTAGGACTTTGACGAGTTTATATACTCCGGGTTTTGACATATAGTCCAGGACATGGACAATGTCTCCTATTTCAGGTTGAAATGTCACTGTGCGATACGCATTTGGTATCAATTTAAGATGGGTATGCATCAAAATTAGTTCAGTCAAATGTGACTTATGATGCATAAGAATAGGGGACAACATATCCGTAGCATAAGGAATTTCTGGAAGATAATTTTTCAGACGTATAATTCCCGAAGGGTCCAAACAAATATGAAATTTTTCATATACTACATGTTCGGGTGGATTATCACCTAAAAGTATTTCGAATAATTTCAAAAAATATTTCTTTTGATCCGCATAAATGAAACAAAGTAATGTAAAGTGAAAATTATTTCCAAATATTGCATAAGGTGTTAACAAATGTTTCCTCTTAATCCTTCGTTGATTAAAACGTCGGACTGCTTTAATACATTGCGAAAATGTTTTAACTAACTTTTTCAGAGAATTAAATTTCTCAATTTCAATTCCAAACTGTGTATTCCTAGGAGGATGGAAGAAACTTGAATAAGAAGTTATTTGAGATTTTGAACCTTTTTCTGATTTAGTTGACAAATCTACAGGTTGAGAGGATGGGTTTGTTATCACTTCCATTTGCTGTTGAGGAATCGGTTGTGAGACTGGTAACTGAATTTCAAATTCATTTGTTTGCGAATTTATGAAAAATTGCGGGATAAATCTTTTCTTAGAATTTTCAATTCTTCTCAACTTTACTGGACGATGTTTATCGAAAATGTCATCTGATATTTCAGGAATAGAAGCAGATAATGTTGAGGAAAAGTTTAATGAATCTCTAAGTGTACAAAATACTGGAGTAGAGTATTCATCTTCAGACAAATCTGGAAGTGATTGAATCACATGCAAATCAGTTTTTGGCCATGGGATGCAATCCTGACTTAACCACTTGGGTCCTGTCCACCAAAGGGATGTAACTAAATCATTTACTACAGATCCTCTTTCAAGTAACCACGTTAAAACACACTTACTGTCGGACCATAAAAATGTCGGTGAATTTGACAGGTCCATCGGTTTGCGAGTGGTACGCAAACCTCTAGCACCAATTAAGGCACCTAACAATTCTAGTTTCAGAATTGTAATAGGCTTCATGGGGGTAACGTGTGATTTTCCTAACAGAAAGTGTACTGAATAAGTGTTTAAATTCTTATTATAGAAGCGAATATAGATGGCCATTGAAAACGCTGTTTTAGGGGCATCAGTAAATACATGTAATTGAGATGTATCGGGGTCCTAAGTCCCTATGTACAATTGTCTGGGTAGGCAATAATTAGTACATTGCATCAAATCATTTAAGATATCAGATGCTACTGATTGTAATTTAGTTGGGATGGGTTCATCCACTTTTGGCCTTCCGACCGAAGAATTTTTATAAATGATCGAGATGGTATAAAAGCCGGGGCAAACCATCCTAACGGATCATAAAAAGAGGATATCACTTTTAAAAACAGACGTTTAGTCCAACAAGCAGTTAGGGCTTTAGGAGTTGGAATATACATGATATCATTATCCATGTCCCAAACTAAACCTAATACTTTGACTAGTGGTTTGTCCAAAGATCTCGAAGGATCAAAATCCTTTCTAAGCGGAACACAATTAGTTCCCTAAAGGGCAAGTTCCATAGAAATGTTACTAAACAACTTGTTTGATTTGACATACAATTCTTTCAAGGCTTCATAAGTTGGCAAGGAAGTTGCCAAGTTATCAACATAGAATTGTTGGAGAAAACTATCATGGAATTTCTTATCAACCATTTGAAAATGATGTAATAAGATTGCAGCCAAGAGAAATGGTGCTCTAACAATTCCAAATGGGACTCGACAAAAGCGAAAAATAATTAGATTTTGGAGATCTAAAGGTTTATGTGGATCTTTCATCCAAAAAAATCGAGTTACATCTCTATCTTCTGGGTGAAGGCCGATCTGATGAAATGCTTTACAAATGTCGGCTACAACTGCAAAAGGATTTTTGCAAAAACTTATGAGAATGGATATTAGATCTGCCAAAAGAATCGCACCTTTATACATGCAATCATTTAGAGAATGATTAGAAGATTTTGTTTTTGCTGAACCATCAAAGACAACACGAAGTGGTGTGCTTTTTGTAGGATCATAAATACCTTTGTGAGGGAGATAATGTATCAACTCACCAGGACGTTCATGTTCTATTGGTTCGATCATTTCTAATTTAACCAGTGATTGGAAATACTGATCATATAAATGGAAGAACTGGAGGTTCTGTTTCATTTTAGAAACTTGCTGGTCTAATCTTTTGATTGCAAGCCTATAGTTATCTTGTAATGGTGGAGGGTTAAACCTATACAACCATCTAATCTGATAACGATTATTTACTAAACGAACATTTTTATAAAATAATCGAAGTGCTTCCGCTTTTGCTTCAACCTCAACAAGATTGTTGGATTCGATACCCAAAGTATCGAGTTTCCAAAAATTTTCAATACTCTGAGGAGGGGTCAAAAATATTGGAGTAAAAACATCACTTTTAGTTAAAGGAACTACTGTGCCACCTAACATATGACCAAAGTCAGTTTCAATTGAGGTTAAAGTAGGGGATATTTGTACAATCTTTCTCACGAAGGACCACGTATAATCATTTCCAATAAGCAAATGGATCGTAAGTTCATGATCTGCTTTAGTAAATTCAATATGGGAATATTGAGGGTACAACTTTTTAAACTAAACGAAATCTGGATGAGATAAAGAATCAGCTATATGACTAACTGTTTTTGCTATAATCGGAACAGTTGTTCCATCAGGTTTTTGAAGATCGAAAGATACTTTATGGGATCTAAAAATTTCTGATTTTTGGTTAACAAGACATTTAAATCGCATTAATTCTATATTTTCCAAGAAATTCAATTTCAGATACTTATTTGCATAAGTATGGAAAATGTATGTTTCTTTGCTTCCACTATCAAAAAATCCATTAATTTTTACGGGTTTTGGTAAGTGAGATGCATGAACATACGATAAGAATGTTAAATAATGTGCAGAAGTATTATTATTAGTAAAGAAAGTTTTTGACTCACTTAAAACTGGTAATCCGTTAGCTCCTAAGGGTTGATTGGATTTTTGTACCGTGAGCTCCAGATTCCTTGAATTATTTTTGCTCTATGGAGAAACAGAGGAATTAATATTCTGAGATGAAACATTTGTTTCTGGTGCAAGATTTTTTGAATCAATATACGTACATTTTTCTGGAATCTGTACTTTGTAGGCGTTAAGGCTATCCTTCCAAACTTCAATGATCGGAAGTGTAATCGGATAGTTCACCTTGGGGCACAAGTTAGTATGGTGACCCGTTGCAAGGCATGAAAACCATTTGCAATGGATCGGAGGTGCAACTCTACATATCGCTGTGCCAGGGTGTTTCCTAACACAGTGAGTGCAGAGTTGATGCTCCTCATAAAACTTGTTACATGCCTCCAAAGTGTTAACTCGGAGACAGAGGTGACTTTGGTGCTGGCCATTGCAGAAGATACATCTTCCTTGTGTGGGAGTAGGGTTGGTCCTCAACACGCTGGTTGGAATTTCCTTCCCTTTGGAAGTTCGTAGAACTGGTCCCAACAGGCCTGTAGAAAGAAAAGAATTAACATCTTCAGTTGAATCTAGATTCAGACGTTTTTTACCATGTTTTAGATTGGATTTATCCTTTCTTTTTTTAGGTTTATCAGTTTCTTTTGAAATGACTGCAAAATTTTGTCTGCCTTTAGGCTTACTATTTTGGTTAATATTAACTTTTTTCGGTACCGAAGTACAAGTTGGTTCACGAAGTTCTTGTATTGAAATAAAATTTGGAAGTGCTTCGAATAAATGTTTAACATTTCTTTCATTTGTTTTTAAATGAGTTAAATAAGACCTAGGCGGGAATTTCTTAACAATTATATTGAAGAGTTGTTCTTCGTCAACTGTTTTGCAAACCATCCGATAGCGTTCTATCATAACTACAACAGAATCTAGTCTATCTTGAATGGAAGAAATGTCATTAGTAATTATTGGAATTGCAGTAATTTCTTCCCATAAGGCAGCTCGAATTTTAGATTCATTGCCGTAACGACTATGTAAAAATTTTAAGTGCTGGTCGTATCCCAATTTATCAGGTGAAAAATGGCTAATTTTATCACATAAAAATTTAGGCAGCGCAACCTGTAAAATATTAAATTTTTGGGGTATGGCTATATCAGGTCTCTGATGAACATAGAGAAAAAAACCATTAATGAACCCTGGATACCTAAGTATCTCCCCATTCCATTTTTCAAGATAAAATTTTGGGGGTTTCAGATTCAAAAAGCCTTGTTCTACTTGAATCTGTGGTTCATGTTCCCAACATTTAGAGATCTGATTGAAAGAATCAATATTTATTAAAGGAATGCTGGTTTGCAAAACAGTTGTTTCCAATACACGAGGTATTGAAGCATTATCAATTGAAGAAAAATCATTCAATTGAGTAGGTAATGGAATTTCCGCCAAAGTTTGAGATTGCTCACCTCTAGTCCTTTTTGGATTGTGGTTGCTCTCAACTTCAGCAGAATTTCCATTAGCCATTTGAAGTAAAGTACGTTTATAAGAAATGGTATTCCTACTTTCAACAACGACTGGTTGCTGCCGTGCCTTCGTGGTTTTACTGGAATTGAGATTCTTCTGAGGAGCAGATGTCGAAGGTTGAGAAGAAGTCTTTTGAACAGGATGTTCTTCTCTAGGAGCAGTCGATGTTGTAGTCTCTTCACGAGGAAGGTGGAGTTTTTCAAACTTGGCCATTGACATCTTCAATTCCCACTCAACAGTATACTCGAGTGTTTTGAGTTTCTCATCAACTCTCCTATACTGCTGAGTGATACTAACGAATTGGCACGTGTCTCTAGAAATTCTTTTGCTATTTCCTGAGCTCGTTTCAATTCACTACTTTCAGTTAACAAATATGTAGGAACCAGATTTGATTCCCCAAACAGACAAAACCTACAATTTTCTTTACATTTTATAAATTTTTTGTCAGTAATTCAAAATAGGTAAAATTCGATGTTTTGATAATCAATGATTATCCTACAACGGTCTCCTACTCTAGCACTCCCACTGGTAATAACATAGTTAAGTAGTTTATGTGTTCAACATCACACTGTGATTGGCCAATTCCAATTCTTAGAAAATTTTTGCTTGGAATTCGGCAAACCTATATGATTTTAAAGACTTTGAAAAAACATAATAATTTTCAATGTCAAAGATAACTTTACTTATCAAGCTGTGAAGTGAAAATCACCTTCACGATATGAGAGTAATAAATCTTCCTCCTTTGTTGGCACTTTTTTTTTATGTACCTATGGTACACTTTGGCTAATCTACTCTCAAAAATACAACATGAAAATAAAACAAAAACATATAAATGAAAAAAAAAATTATTATTGTAAAGATACAAACACGAGTCTGCTGGATTGGTAGTCCATGTCTCATGACAAAGAGCTATTGAGAAGCTTGCAAAACTTCTTCAAACATCACTACATTATAGAACATCACTGTGAAAACACTTATGATAATCTTTTATAACACAAATAATAATATACTCATTGTCTGAACGTTAACCCTTATTTTTGACATCAAACGTTATCATAGGCGTTTTTACGTGGTGTTTCATGTAGTGATGTTTAAAGAGGAAATTTTGCAAGCTCAGTAGTTCCTTGTCATGAGACATGGACTGCCAATCCCGCATACTCATATTTGAATCTTTATAAAAATAAAAAAAAATTTTGTAATTTTATTTTTTCACTAATATGTTTTTGTTTTATTTTCATGGTGTACGTTTGAGAGTGGATTAGCCAAATTGTACAGTAAGCACATAAAAAAAAGCCAAAAAAGGGAAGTCTTATTACTATCATATTATTGTGAAGCATATCGTACACTTTTTCTGAAATTCTCTTTGTATGATGACAGATGCTTGTATTTTTTAGTTAGCCTATATCCAGAAATGCTATCATTTTCGTCATTTTTTTCTCGAGTTATTATTAAATTAAAGCTAAAATTGCTAAAATAGTGAACCTGAAAACTGTGCTGAGGAACAGATTTTCATCCTACTTCATGCGGCTTCACAAAGTATCTCAAGTTGGCTTTATCAATGTATTAAGATTTTCGGAGCTAAAGTGAAACCTGTTAATGTTTTTTCACCCACTTCACTCGGATGCATCATCAATTGGCTATATTAAACTAATCACCTCACTCCTCTCTGTAATCAATGAATTCTTTTGTTTTTTCTCCATCAGACTGGCTGATTAATGCTGATAATAGTTTTCCATAACGGCTAAATTCATGAAATTTTCACCTGGTTTAGATCTAGAGTGCCAATTTTAACTTATATTTTCTCAATAATTTCGCATCGCGTCTAGACTTTTATAATATTTCAGTTTTCTTCTTCTTTTATTCCGATTTGCCTCGGTAGAAATGCATAGTCGATCCATATTCATTAAATTAAAAATTTATATCGAAAACATTTTCATTTTAAGAGAAATAAAATGTAATAGCCTACAGCTCCAGTAGCAATTGCTGTTCTCGAGTAGTAATCGTTTTAGCAAAATCACTGAAGGCAATAAAATTGGAAAAATAAGCAAGAAAATGCACACAGGTTTTTTTGTACGATATTAAAAAAAGGGGCCGTCGATAAATTATTTTACCAAATACTTTCAACCCTGTTGAATAAAGTTGTCATTAAAAATAAATTACAATTTTTTTAGATACTGTAGGGCAACTTTCGTTGATACCGTTTTAAAAAACACCCACACTTTTTTCGATGAGGTTACACCAAAAAGATAGTCCAAAAGTTAATGCTGTTAAAAATAAAATGAAACGGACAGGACCAAAAATGTTAAGCCTACCGAAAAAATTTTAGTTACAAGACAAGACGAAAGTGCACGTATAATAAAAAACGCGATTTTTCGAATGAAAATGGCTTTGAAGATAAAATTAAAATAATATAACGAGTCAAAATTAAGTAAAATTTTTTCTTCTTATCTCACAGAGTATCCCAAATAAAAAATAAATAAAATAAGTTTACGTTAAAAACGAATTTTTAAAAGATAAGCTTTTATTTTTATTTTTTGGCTTTATCTTCCTGCGAAATAAACATTATTTTGTTGTGGAAGGTTGACTGCAGTATTGGTATATTTTAAAATCGCAGTATAATGAGTAGAATAAAATCTTATAAAAAAGAAATCAATAATTTTTCACGAATCTATAAAATACCCGTTTTTATTGCTTTTTTTTTTTTTTTTGTAATTAAGATTTTTGATTGGCATAACTGAAAATGTAATTTGAACTACCTATAGGTAGGTACTTACTGTTATGAAAAATATAGATTTTTGATTTCAAATTTTTTGTTAAATTCACAATAGTTGTTCAAGACGTGTTAGTGTCGATTAGAAAGTCTCAAATAAAATATAATAACAATATGAAGCAAACTGCTTCATATTGTTTATACATATAGGGAGTCATTGGTTATATTTAATTGACTTTAGTATTATTTTTTGTTAATTTATTTTTTATGAAATTTATATTGATTTATTTTTTTTTATTTGATTTAATATTTATTTTATTTTATTTAAAAATATTGTATTTTATATTTTTTATTTTTATTTTATTTTTTATTTTTGAGTTTTTTTTTTTTTTTATAAAAATTATTATTTTTTTATTATTTGTAGTTTATTTTGATAGTTTCCTAAAAATGTCATTTTTTTAGAACTTTGCTAATTAAAGTAGGCCTACATTTATGAACATTATTTTATTATTTTTTTTTAGAAAATTCAAATTGGTTTAAAACGAGTTTAGTAAATCTGTGTCTTTAGATAGGCTATATTAAGTTACATCAGTTTTTTATTTATATTTCTGTCAATATATTAATTTTTGCAGCACCCAAATGAAAAATGAGTTTTTCAATTCCCCTCAAATGAACGAAACGTAGAAAATTTTATTACAACACAAAAAAAATATTGTTGGGTGCATGCGCATTTTCCAGTTAAATTTCTCGTACGGTTCAACTACCTACTTTCACAGATTTTTTGTTTTTTATAAAGTAATATTATTAAGTTAATTATTTTATCAAAGTTTCTATTGCATCATTTTTTCTGGTGTTGGGTGGTGAGGGAGAGGTAGAGACTTTTTGGTTTTAAAAAAAAGTAAAATTATTAATGGTTATAAAGAAAAAATTTTTTTAATTTTTTTTTTTTTTTGAGGGGGTGTAGCAAAAAATAGTGCATGACACGCAAGCAAAGTAAGTGATTGATAATATTTGAGTCAAAATCACTTATTTTTTGTGCTTGTATCGCGAATAACTATTTTGCACAACCTTTCGATAAAGTAGATGATAATGTGCCCCTTGATGGTGCATAAAGTGGACAATTTTACAACAATTGTATAATATAAATTCTTTTTACATTGTTTTTTACATTATACACCATCTTGTGCGAATGCGTTTTTTTATCCACCAATGGTAAATTCTTTATGCATGAACTTGTGGGCATGCACTTCAAAAAAAAAAAGTATCACCAGTAGGATTCGAACACGGGGCTTTTACAAGGCATGGATCACTTCGCAAATTGCAGGAGAGCTCTCTTATGACCTGTGTTAAATGAGGCAATAAATTCTAATTTTTTCTTGGTTCAACTTTTTTTTTTCTTAGGAGTGTTGCAAAAAATAGTGTGTGATACGCGTGTATGTGATAGGTGATTGATACATATTGTGTATGATTTGCATCACTCACCTTCAGCTCATGCTTATGATATGCAAAAGTCTAAATAAAAGCACATACACTGTGAAAGCAAGGTTCCAGGGAATGGATTAGGAAAAGAAAATTTTTATGACAGAAACTGTATTTCACTGTGAGATGGATTTACCAAATAAGGGGAATCAAGCACTCATGACTTACTTCACCGACACACAACTTCAGTTAGGTTTAAAGAACATTACCACATTTCAGAATTTAT
Organism: Ericerus pela; assembly: GCA_011428145.1. NCBI lineage: Eukaryota > Metazoa > Arthropoda > Insecta > Hemiptera > Coccidae > Ericerus > Ericerus pela. The sequence continues at coordinate 160,070 of WOFM01000519.1, read as the reverse complement.
CACTAAAATCAAAGATTTGATATGTACAACCTTAGGGTGTGAAACATGTAGGCTAGGAAAACATGGATAAATAAAAGAATTATTCAGATTTTTGAAGTAGGAAAAACGAACATTACGCATATTACCAAATTTAAGACAGAGGTGCCAACTTGAATTGGAAAAGCATAGAAACCGAAAATCGAACCACTTCTTGAAGATGAATTTCAGGAATTTAAATCAAAGTAAAAAAGTTGATTCATTTTTGAGTGAGAGAATAGACTACTCATGAAAAATGAAATCATGTTGAACAGTTAATGTAGCCCCATTCACACGATGCTGTTTTACCAGCGCTCGTAGACAATTTCTGCTGGTTACTGGTAAGCAGCGGCGTGTGAATGGGCTGGGTTACCAGCCTGCTGGCATGCTGGTGAAGTTAAAATTTTTCAACTTTTCCTGCTGGTACGCCAGCCTAGCCGATAAAAGCATCGTGTGAAGTATAGGCTAGTAAAACAGCATGACTGATTAAAAATATTATCATTAAAATATATATTTAAACTAATTTAAACAATAAAAAACTTCAACATTGAATGAATTATATTCAGATTCATCAAATTGGCATTAATTTCCCACTGATATAATAATTATATATTTACTGATGAAACCTTCGAAACAGTCTCAGCTGCAGCTGTTTTACCAGCATCGTCTGTATGAACCAGCCAACTCGCACTACCAGCACCTTACCAGCGCTGGCAAGTCTTGTGAACGAGGCTATACAATCAAGAGTTTCAAAAGATGCAAACAAAAGTCAGCAGATTAACATACAAAAAAATAGTGGTCGAGAGTTGGATTACTAGCCAGCAGTAAGTAGCTCCATCTGTAATACTAGCCGAAGAAAAGAAGAAAAGAAAGGAAATAAGAAAATAAGAGGAAATAATGCCCATGCGCAATATACTGCAAAAAATACACTCTAATCAAAATCACCTACTTTGTACACTTGCATCGCAAATAACTAATTTTGGCAGATAATTGAGTGCGAGACATTTTTTCAAATAGTGATTTCTTGGGAGTTAAAAAAACTCAAAAAATTGATATTGCCCAATAGAATGAATAAAAGAATATTTTTAATAAAAAGGAAATGATAAGAAAACGATCACTTTTTTAGCATAGAACTTTTTGTCAGAACTTCGAGTCAGTTCAGGAAGTTCACTTTTTTTAAGAACTAAAGTTCTTTTCGAGTTATACTCCTACTGTTGAAGTCGAGGAAGCAAAATTATACCAAAAGATGGAATAAATAGACGTTTAGACTCGTCGAAGAAGTGCAGTGTATTCTTGAGAACGCAGTTTGACAAAATATGATCTAAAGTTTATTGTACGAGATGACGTCGTTGGGAGTGGATGAGCGAGTACGAGATCAGTGAGTGATAGTTAAATATTAGTCAAGCGAAACGACCTAGCCGCAAGAATAAAATAAATAACGTACGAATGTTTAAATAAATTTCCAGAGTTCGCAGGTGCTGAGAAAAAGAATTTGTATATTTCAACACTTAGACCACAAATGGAACAGCAGCTTCAGAGAACTAGCTCCACACTTTTTTAAATGGAGTAGTAAAAGTTATGAAGACGTTTTGACAGGGGCGTATTTTTCTTCAAGTAGAATAAAAGCTACCTACGCCTATCGTACGCGGTTTATCTACAAGTTATACTGTGAATTTTCCTCTTTTTATTCGTCTTTGTTATTATTGTCCAGTGATAAAACAAAAATATAACAGCAATGTACCTACTTACAAGGTAATAAATTATTATTATTGAATTACTTTCGAGAGAAAAAAAATCAGTTTTTCACCCACGCTCGTTTTCGTCCTTGCAAATGTTTTCATACCACATAAAAAATATCGCCTTCAATCATTCAGTCGAAAGTAAAGTCTGAATCAAATTAATATCGTAATTTTGCGAGGAATGTTCATTTTCCTGCAACAGTGACGACAATTTTACGTTTCAAGCGACGAACAAACACTTACTACTTATTATTTTCATTTTATTTTATTTTTTCTGCAGATTTTGCGACGCCAATTTAATTTTATTTTCCAAACGCGTTTTCAAAGACTCGTCAGCTTTTAAAAGTTTCGTAGCTTGGACGCACTGATGCCGACTGTTATATCAGAATGTTGTAAGGCTGTAAAAGTTCGCGTCGCAAAAGGAAATTGAATTTTCCTTTAAAACTTTTGGAAAATATACTTTACTCGGATAAAGAGAATATAACGAAGACGATACTGAGCTGTTTTCCGAACAGAATGTGTTTGTGAATTGAAGGAAATAAACTCTAGAACAGCGATTTATTTCGCTAAAAAACCCAGTTTATCGATTTTCATCTACAATTAGAAAAAAATAAAAATAAAAAAGCCTACAACGTAAATTAATGAAATTCAGAAAAAACGCTCCTAATCCATTACGCTGGAAATACAAAAAAGATACTTCAAGCAACACAGGCGAGCAACACAGGCGATTTGGTCAGCAATTTTTATGTAAGTTTTCTTTAGAAAATCTACTTATTACGCTTGGTGCGGTATTAGCCCTCAGGGTTGGGGGTGGGTACGTTTTTCGTTTCGTGACCTTGGTAAAATTTTGGCACTAATAACTCAAATTTATATATATATATATAATCATAATAAACATACAACCTGATTTTTTAAGACAAAATTCACTGAAAATTATTCAGACAAAATTCAAGGCGCATGCGCCAATACAAATGTGATGTATATGGCTACCATCCATTAATAATAAAATACACTTTTTACTTATATTCTTCAAATTTTTGTAATTATATGACGCTGTAGGGAAACATTTGGTAAATATTCACCTGTTTATACTCGTTTTCTTTTCCTTCTGTCTTAACATACAGTGGTGACTATTGAACTCTCCTTAAAGATAATCTTTCTCCTTTACTTTACAAAATCTTGCATCTTTAAACTTCATCTGGTTTATTTTACATTTGAGATGCCTGACCCGTAATTTCCCTCAAATAAAGTCCGTTCACTCTTTCTACATTAACCCTGATTTTTTTTCTTCAAATGATTTTCTACAGCTGATCGCCGAATTAATTTTTACAAGAAACCATATGTACGAATTTCTCCAATTTATTATATTACATTTTTGTATTCTTGTGCGGCTAGGCTACACATTTAAACTTGTTCTTTTGTATATTTAGCCTGCCTGTGTTCTATTATTCGCCGCCTAGCCTAGCTGCAAATTATGTATATACTCACAATAGCCTAATACAGTATTTTCGTCTGGGCTTGCCTAACTTTTTGTGGTCTGTATGGTTGCTCGCCATACCGGGATGAAAAATACGTTAAAATTTAAACTGATGCAGCAGCCGAAATATTTAATTTTTTTCTTGCAGATGATTGGCTGTAAACTGATGGCGTGAGAGATGTACGAGGCGATGCAATTGGTGAAGAGTTCTGGGGGTATTCTTCTCAATACCTAAGCGCGATCCGTGTAGTTAGGCTAGCCATTATTTGAATTTTAGCAGTCGATCGCGCCATGTAGAGGTTTTTGCCTCGAAAGTGTTTTTTTCCCTCTAATAATTTTTGCTCAAAATTAGAAAACTCACTCGTACAGCAAGTCCGAATCGTTTAATGTTACTTAAAATATCGCAAATCGTGTGTATAAAATTACCCTTGTTCTCAAGGTTTTAGGCCAATTTTGGAAGTCACAAAAAATTTGATCATTAACACAGTTCTCATTGTTTCGTCCATTAGGGCATCTGATTCGTAAGCCCAATAGTGTTAGTTCAAAATTCAATTAATACAATTTGATCTCTAAGGTCAAATTCAAATTTTGGCTTTTTCAAAATTTGAAAAGAATCACAAAGGGGCGCACAAACAGCATTTCCATTGTGATTCTACATTAGCAGCCAGATTGAGCAATAGGAGGGAATGCTGACATTTCCGTAATTTGTGAATTTTTCCAACTTTGGCTGCTTCCCTCCACACGAACACTCATCAGCGGGGCTATATCAGCCCGATCAACGAGGGGCAACTCCAGAACTACACCACCAGACATTGCATCGTTTCCAGGCCACTGCAAAGCTGTGGATTTGAATTAGTAATTATACGGTTTTTCATTATTTTGTTTTCTGTCTACTTTTTCTTGGGAATCTAAATTAATATGATAGCCTAAACTAATCAGGCATGGGGTGGGAAGGGGTGGTTGGTTATTCTGGTAATTGGTATGTTTTTGTCTTTGTGGTGATTTTCCTTTTTTCCTCCTACATTGTCTCATTCCTACACTTGGCCATGCAGGAGTTCCTTTTTACCTGCCTATCTGTTGGCTCTTTTTGTTGTGTGGTTTTTGTGATTTTTTTGGACGTCACACATTGTCCGAGAGTCTTTCTTTCTTTTCCTTTTTCATCTCCTGTGTTTACATTGTCATAATTATAATAATAAATACTTTTCTATAAAGTTCGACGTCAATTTTCTCTACATCTCCCACTTCTTGTAATTTTTCATTTTTGTATTGAACATAATTTTTGTACATTCTTCATCAGTTTGTTTTTTCTTATGATTGAAATAACATGTTTTGCTCTCTATATTTTATTGTACATTTTTATTAAGTTCTAATACATGGTTATAAATTTAAAAATGCGTTAACCTCTTAAAAGACAATGGGTAATATTTTATGGTACAGCTCCTGGGTTCTATCTCAGATTCCCAGGTTTATTGGCAATATAAGTAAAAAACCATGGATATCCTAAGGTAGGTTTTGATATAATAATTTTTTCAATTTCCATGTTGACATCGGGTCCACAAATCCTAGTAGCCCAAGTGGTTTGGGAGGTGATAATTCTAAGTTACCTCCCAGTGAAGTAGTTTTTATAGATAAAAATTTTTAGCTGTGGTTTGTGGTTTTATATAAAAAATAATGTCAGAACTGTGGGTGGGATGTCGCAAATGTTTCATTGTTTCCATCCTAATAAAGAGTTGATCAGTGTTGTCAGTTTTAAGTTTCATATTGTCTAATATTTTGTTAACAGTTAACAAATTTCATACAATTATAACGTATCATTAACACATATAAACTTACAGACAATTAATGTGACTATCAAAATTCATAATTCTTTTTCTCAAAACCTACTTTTTCTGACAAGGCTTTCAGCGCTGGAGTTTTTATTTTTGTTTTACATTTTTCTGGAAAACTAAACTGAATCAATAAAAAACAAATTCCTATTAGATGTGGTCCCATATAAGAAATAGCTTTCGTGAAAATTTCAGCCTTATTCCTTCGGTAGTTTTTTCAAAAGGGTGAATACAAAATATTTTCCGTAAATTTTTCTTTTCCAGTTTTGTCAGAAACTACTGAACTAATAGGTACCAAACTTCATATTGACATACAACAGGCAAAGCATACGAATATTATAAAGCAAAAATAAAATAAAATAAAACATGACTGCAAACTGTAAGCAAAGCGTGGAGAAGAAAAATATAAGGTGACATGGATTTGGCTGCATTCATGTCGTTCAATGGGTTTTTTCTTTCTATTGAATTTGTGTTCATCTTCATTTATTTAGTGACGCCAGTCTGTTGGATTGAACCAAATTATTTGCAGAAAACTGTTGAATTATGAATGTGTTGATACTGTAATAAAATGTATTAAGATTGCCTGAAAGGGAATCAAATTTTATTACTGTTGTCATGTCTTCATCTGAAGTTCAAATTCAGATAATATAATGTCCGAGTTTGTCTTTTAATTTTGATAAGTTGTCTTTACACTATGACGTCATTACTATTTCAAAATAATTTTTATTTTAAGTCCAAAAAATCTCGGACTTTTCAGTATGTACCTACATATAATAAATTATACATTATATTTCATTTTCTATCAAAGTCAATTGAGATCACAATTTTTATATGACTGTAGGTACCTAGTCTATTATTTTGTTATTTGGGCAGAACAGGTTAATAGCTCTAATTGGTGCAAATCGGTCTTGCAGTTTAGTGGCTCCAAAAATATATATATAGGTACCTAATTCTCAATCATTATAGTAATAAAAATTATAGGAATAGTAAAATTGTTGCAATATTATGCCAAATCAAACAATCTCATACTGCAGTCTTCATCATAATACATTTTTCTACAATTAAATATGGGTAGGTACATTATAAAAAATTGAAGTTGATTTTTTTTGTCAAGGAACCATGTCTCTCCCATTTAACAGATTTTCAAAAAATTTTGTATCTAAGTGAATAGATATTTTTTGTTAGTTCCTACAAGTTTTGTTTTGAAAGCTCAGTTCTAAGCTAACTAATTATAGATTTATTCACTTTTCTAGGTACAATCAAAGCGTTGGAACTCGGTAACCGATTGGAAATTCGACTAGCTCATAACTATGAATGAAAGAAGAGACTAAATGTTATATTTCCCGACAATTTCCAATGCTGTACGAGGTGCAGTTCGGTTTCTTTTTGCAATATTAACAATTTTAGGCTAACTTGATTTTTTCACTTTTATAAACTCGAAGCGCTACAACTCGGGAAGTATAACGGAGAGGAAATTCGACTAGCTCACGACTCATAACGAAACAAGACATTAAATTCTACGTTTCTGGACCATTAGATACGAGCTGCGACTATATGGGCAGTACCGGACCAGTAAAAAACTATGATTTTTGGTTAGACATGCCGACGCTAAATAGTTTATGCAAGCTGTCCTTGTGAATTTAAGGGATGAATTTATTAAATGTATTCTAAATTGATAAACTCAAGCAAAATGTTGAAAATACGCAGAAAGTACTCTAGGATTACCTTCTTTTTTGCCAACATGTCTTGACATTAAAAAGTACATTGGTCTTATGGAGCTGTAACTGGTCCAGTACTGCATATATAGTCAATGGGTACAGGATTTAGTTAGACCGCCTTTTGGACTCTTGCCAATCTAGGGCTAATTTGATTTTTTCACTTTTTTACATTCAAAGCGCTACTACAACTCAGTAACAGAGAGGAAATTTGACTACCTGGCACAACTAAGAATGAAATTGTAGACTACATTGTATGCTTTTGGACCACTTCTAACACTGCGTGAAATATAGTTAAACCGCCTTTTACAATTTTATCCATCTTAGAATAACCTTATTTTTTCACTTTCCATTTAGAACCAGACAACTTAGCTTGTAACATCAGTTTACTGTTACATTTCATCCCTTAGATAACCGTTTATAGTTGTGTATCCGTTTACAAGAAACATATTAAGTATCAGTTTACTTATAAATTTCATGCCTAAATAAAATGATAAGTATGGTAAAGGCAGTAGTTTGCGACACTTTTCACCTAAATGTGTAAAAACTGACGTTACTGCTGTAGTAATGTAGAATGTTCAGCATTTGTTAAGGCTATCTTCTTATTTTGAAAACAACCCATATACTCATATAAAATATTCATCATCAATTCACTTTATTGAGAAGTCAAAAATTATTATTGTTTCTAACTACCTACTCAGTTTATGATTTCCTAAAAAGTGATAAATCATAGTCCAAAAATTGATTTGAATGCCTGAAGAATTACTGTTATAGAAAAGCAACCCTGAGGAATGGACAAAAGCATGTATAATTTGTATGAAATAATAAATTTTCATTTATTATTTAGACTTAAACCTAATTAATGCCTGAAATTTGTCATTTCATTAGTTTGCAACATTTTTGTTGCAAACTAGGCAAGAACAAAAAATCAATGTATTAGAATGTGACAAATGAGTTTTTAGCCATTCTTAGGCTTATATATTATTGCCGGATATGAACTCTAATGTCTGTTAAATTTTAGATGAAACAAACCTTCAGTATTCCTCATTAAAGCGTTTTATTTCGTAAGGTGTGGTTGGTGTATGTTTTTTTAACAAAAGTGTCTCAAATTAGTACAATAACTGTTGCTATCTAAACAATTAGTATCACAAACTTGGGATTTTGATGTTATATTGTTTTAGTATAAAAAATTATGAAAATATTTAAATTATTTCAATACCATACTTAAAATGGATAGTAATAGATAGATTTCTCATTCCAAGGAGCTATTAAATAATTATTTGGTAAAGTAGAGTTGTAGTTCATTTTTATGGGAGTGTCAAAAACTAATACAATAGGTAACAGTTACCTACTATACAAACCATTAGTGTCACAAACTAAGGTTTTTTATGTTTTTTAGTTTCGTTGTTATCGGTTCTGAAAATAATGAAATTTAATTTAATACTATATTTAAAATTAATAGTAGATAGATTTCTGGTTCCAAGGAGTCATGAAACAAGGCTGTAACTTTAAAACTGATTTTACAGTTAATCTCCAAAGTTGAAATTTCTCTTGAAGTATCACAAACTCCTGCCTTTACCATATGTAGTCGCACATCAATCATACCATATAATAATATAATATCCATATCAGCAGCATATTCAATCTCTGTAAAATACTGTTGCATAAAATATATGACAATATACGAAAAAAAAGTATGCGTAATGTCACAATCGGAATCACATCTGACAAACAGAGTAGGTACAGTATTATGACGGATATATTATGGGGGTAAGTGTTGCAAAGTGACACAAACAATTTCGTTTTACTAGAACTCGGTCAATTATGATCCGATTTGGGTGTTACAAAAAACGTTTGATTGGCAGGTCTACCAAATATTACAAAAAATTTCTGAAATATTTGTGAAAAATGAAATTGTTTCATTTTGCCAAGTAAGTAGTGGAATCCGATTTAATAGGCACCTTTGACTATGGTATAGTATTGGACCAGTAAAGAACGATGATTTCTGGTTAAATATGCTGGCGCTAAATAGGCAACCACTGGGTACCTTTTGACGTACTTAGCACTACCTTTATGTACACTATGCTTGTGAATTTAAGGGATGACGTTATTAAATGTATTCTAAATTGATGAACTCAAGGAAAATGTCGAAAATACGCAGAAGGTACTCAAGGATTACTTACTTTTTTGCCAACATGTCTTGACACTAAAAAGTACATTTGTCTCATGGAGCTTTACTGGTCCAGTACTATATAGTCAAAGATGAGCACTGTTGATTGGGTTTTTCTTTTCCATTCTCTTGACTTTGTTTGTGACATAATTATGCAACAATACATTAATTAGGTATGATTGTAGGGTAAGTTACCAACAAAAAAATACCAAATTAAAACTTTGATTTTATCAGTTTTTTCTAGTGAATTATTTTGCAACACGCCCGGCGTGTTACTTTACAACACTCTGATTTTCAACTTCAATGATATGAAATTCGTGTAACATATAAATCAATTTTAAAATTAATACTTTCATTCGATGTGGCGGGGACCAATTTCTAAGTTGATAAATTTTTTAATTAACCTGATTAAAATTGTTATTGACAGAACAAAATTTGTAATTTAAAAATTTTTTACTTTGCCCAACTCTAAACAGTCTTTTTGATATAAAACTGATGTGAATTATAGGTAATTAATACATTTTTAGTATATCGATATGTTTGATATATTATATCGATGTATTCAGTTTCAATTTCATGTAGATAGTACTAATAGTTCTCAAAATTAGTACATTATGTCATTTTACAGCATGTGTCACTTTACAACACTTGCTCTTACGACGTTTTTAACAACAACAAAACGCATTTAAAACATACTACCGTGTCTGTTGAAAACATGTCCCTATTTTTTCAAACTGCAGGAGTAGAAGCCCATTGGGATGTGCAGTATCAAACGAACAGGAAAGAGCAGGAGCTTGTTAATTGTAAATCTTATTATAGCAACCAAAATCTTGTTTCGTATTTTACCACTTTTCGTTAATTGTGAAGTAGCCTCCATTTCTCGACTGACTCCCATTGTTGTTAGTAATATTGTGAATATTGTCATTGTTCTGAGAAGAATAAGTTATCTCATTCTCATTCCAGTTTTCGTTTTTCACAAAAGTAAAAACAAATCAAATCTTTAAAATTAAATTTAATTAAGATTGGAATTTGGGGCAACATGACATACAATATATGAATCAAAATGATTGTAAAATTAACATCTAGGATATTTTTGACTAATGCATATTATACGGTATAATTCACACAAAGCAAAAAACAATAAAACAATAGATACTTATTTCAAACTGTTATAAAATTATTTTTTCCTAAAAAAAAAAAAAATAAATAAATAAAATAAATAATTAAATAAATTTGCTTTCAACGCCGCAGCTGTAGTTATAGGCTAATATTATTAAGACTAAAAAGTTGAAATTTCTTCAAATCACATCAATATAATAATCATCGCTTTACATTCTTTCGAAATAAATTACATTGTTAAAAATGAGCCTAAGGGAACATTAAGTACTGAATGCATCGGCCCACAGTATGGATTTAAATCTATATAAAACATCAATATTTTTTATAGAATGTCGGATGAATCCAACAACAATACCATGAAAGGATATTAAATAAGAAGGTAGAAAAAAGTACCAATTATCTTTGGTATCAATTATTTCAACAGATTTATAAAAGTTAGTAGGTAGGTAGGTAAGTTATTGATTTTTTCAACTTAATATATGTTTATAAAATATACAATTTCAGGGAAATAAATTTTGTTTTTACTCCGTACAAATTAACCCTCAACTGAGATTTTAATCTATAAAAAAAGAAAACAAAAGTTCTATCTTCAAAGAATTACATATACCTATGTAGGTTAAGGAGATCAAAGTGATTCTAATTTCCTAAAATATCGTTCATTTTGAAATCGAATACGCGAGTATAGGTGAGTAAATCTTAGTAAAATATGAAATATTTTTCATATTCTATGAAAAAAAAATTACTTTAAAGTATTTTTTGACTCGAATAAAACAAAAAACAAATTTACAAAAGTTTACTTTATTCTGTAGGTTGGTACCTAGTTTCACGACCACTATTATAAAAAAATAGTATTTTACTCAACTAGTTACCAAAATCAGTGATTAACTAGTTGAGTACGATTTTTTTTTTTAACAAATCCACCAAAAAGAGGTTATTATTTATTCGATTAAACAGGTAAACTTCATTCATGAATAGATTTTTAGATATAATTAAATATTATGGAGAAGTGAACTTGGTTGTTTGTATAAGCATCACCATGTGAAATGGCCCTTTTTCATTGACATTTTACAACTTGCGTACGTATGAACGGTGCTGTGAAAAAATAAACAACAATCAGTTGAGAAAAAACTCATTTCTACACTGTTTCTTAACTTGGTGAAGAAATGAAAACAATTTTGAATGTTTCACACTGTATTGGAAATCTCATATTTTTCTAATCAAAATCGATTTAATAATAATCTCTTTTTGGTGTGTGTGTTGAGAAAATGTATTTCTAATGAGGAAACTGAAAATTTAAATACATTTCAAGAAGCCTTGTGATTCTAAAAATTTTATTATTAATAATTTTATTTCTATTATTGATTTTTTTTTTTTGTCTTTTATATCTTTTGAATTTAAAGGTTTTTTTTTCTTATGTTTTTGTTTTTAATTATTTTTTTCAAGTTTTTATTTTTTGATTTACAAAATTTACAGATCTGGCCCTAAATGCGAAAATCGTGTTCGTTGAAAATGATTGAGACAACCAGCAAATAGTTTTGAACAAACTTCCTTTTATTCATAAGTACATAAAACGAGAGAACTCTCAATATTTCAACAATTTTACTGTATCGAGAAAAATTATAATTGATTCTATATACTTATATATAGGTTTTCGAAAACTTCCGCTAATTTCTCTATGGGTATTGCAGACACAATGGTGACCTTTAATAACCTGTCCTGAGGGAAATATTATTTTGTATATTTACGACACAGACCATTTTATCAGCCAAGAATTTTTCTAAATTTCATCTTTTTTTATCTTCGTTTAGTTCAACACTGTAGACCACTCGGAATTTGAAAATCTCTACATCGAAATAATTAAGTAGGCTACCTACAGTAGGTATATCAATACACTTAACTACATCAATATGTTACATCAGTTGCATCTCTCCCAATAAAAGATGATAGAAATTTGTCAGTCACAAATTTTAAAAATTTCCTACATTAAAATCATTTTCGATGATAAAATGTTTTTGATTTTTACATTATGAACTTTCAACTGATGTTAATAAGAAAACGTTTATTTTTGACCAATTCAGTTCAGCTTGATTTGCATAAAAATATTTATGGTTTAGTCTTTGCAAAATTTCACATTTTTTCTTCCAAAATTTTCAACCAAAATTATGCATTCTCAGTATATAGAGATTTGCTATCATTTCAGGCTTGTGATAAACCACCGCTTTTAAACTATATAATTTTCGTTAGGTACTTATGAAGAAAACAAAATTCGAAATCAATTCGCAATGTAATGTCATGTACTTGCACTGTTCTAAAAAATATTGGAGTAAATTTTAGCTTCGCGTATAGGTAAGTTATAGAAAACACACAATAAAAGCAAAGAATTTTACTTGGCCGTAGGTTTCATACTTTATTCATTGAAATGAAAATTAAAAAACTGAAAAATCTTTAATCCAGAATTTTACCCTAGTTCACTATTGCACTGGTAGAGGATTTTATAAATGATAATTTATCGAGTTAGTTTTGATTGGTATTTTGATTTTTACCGTTTCAAAAATCCCACTGAATTTCTAGTGAAAAAGTCAAACTCCTCAACCGTTGAATGAGATCCTATACATATATTTAATGAATGGTGATTATTCATAGTATAAGCTTATCTCATCGACTAATACCCTTCGCTCATTAATTTAATGGAAAATAATTGAATTTCTCACTATCCACTTCAGAGCGTAATATTGGGGCTTGAGAAAACCTATCCATCAGTTCTTTTTTACGTTATTATACAAACCGAGTTTTGACCAAAATAGATCAGAAAAAGAGTTCTCCATTAAGTCAACCAAAACAATTGCTCTTCTATGTATTGGGTTTATGGGCTTCGAAATTCCTTAAAATAATGTAGATTGTAAAGACTAATTTTATCTCATAAAGTAAATTTAGTTTTAGCTGAAACAAAAACTTTATTAATCATAAAATATAAACTGTTTTATCTGTCCTAGTAAAATACAACTTCTTTAATTCATGTCAATATTCTCAACTAAACTCAGTTTTATTTTTTGTAAACCTGAAAAATTATTACCCTACTGTCTCCCTTTATCTTATCTTATTCGACCTTTTTGATATATTATGTCATTAAGTGGGTAACTGCTCGTATTCAGAATATATATGAATTATTTTACAAGTTTACCATGCAGTCCAGAAAACCAAAAGATGACCACTTTCTCCTCCATTGTTGACCTTTGATTCATAACAACTTACGTCTAGAAAAATCTCGTCAATTTAATAATTCTATTGAAGATGTAAAAATCCGCAAAAATACCCGTTGAAGTTAAATACTTAACGAACTTTACAACTTTTTAGAATAGAAGTTACTACCCTCCCACATTATTTGTTATATTATTCCAAAATATTACTCTTTTAGGGTATTTGTTGAGAAAACTCCCTAACGTGCTTTTTGGCCATGATTATTTTCTTCTTTTTAACATAGGTGCCATAAGACCTTCGATGAAATAACATTTCTCCCTCCCTTCAGTATATTCCTTCAATTTTTCTTGCCATGTCTACCAACTCGACACATCGACCACGAATGGGAAATCAACAAATATGAGCTCTGCCTTCCACTAAAATGTTCGGCTTACTATTTTAGTTTTCTCCTTGATCATATCTACTAATCAAACTTGCATTATAACATGAATCAATATTAAAAGATACGAAGTTGCAAAAATACTGAACTTACCCATTTTTACATTCTATGTCAACCCATTTTTATACAAGTAGGTACCTAATTCAGTATACAAAAAACATATTATTCTCCCTTAGTCAAAAGTTTTGGTTGAACTTGATCGGATGATTGAAGATGGAAAATCATTAACATATTGTTTAAAAGAAAATAAGATGCTACTTTAGATCAATCAACCTAATACCTACATTTAAGCGGTGAATGCTTTTTTGTTTTTTTTTTAAGAAGGCGAAACAATAAAATTGGCATTCGTAATTATATTCAAAGTTTTTGTTGCATAAAATGACTCGTGAACATTTTAAGAAGCTATTTGCAGATGCATTGGTACCATATAAAAATGCCATAAAACACAGTCAGCTGATAGATTTTTTTGAAATTACTCAGTTGAAGGGCAAAACCGGGAGGAAAAAAATTACCTATAACCTAAGAAAATATCACTATAAAATATTGTAAGTGACTCATTTTACTTCAATTTGAAAACTTAATTTTACAACCTTGAATGCCTTTTTTTTTTCTTTTTTTATGGAAAGGAAAGAATACAGATGCAGACTCAAACAAAATGGAGCATCTGCTTACTCAGCACAAAGAACCCTCCGTTTTATGGAAGATAATTTTACAATAATGTTGATTCCACCAGTCCGCGGCTTCCTGATTTTCACTACTAAGTATATATACTATTCCCATTTATTTGATGAGCTTGATAATCTGAAATGTGGAATCAGGAAGAAAATAAATTGGAATTAACTTGAAAAGAATAAAAAACGCAACTTAAACCAGCTTAAAAGGAACGAATGATGGTTCATGCTCAATATTTGCATCAAAATGGCTTGCTTTTAATTTAATGAGATACTCGCGTCGGTAGCCTTCATTTGTTTGTTAATAATTTTTTTTTTTTTACTTGGCTGATGGAACATTCAATGACACTCTCAAGTGATCGAATTCCATTATATTGATGAGTTAATAAAAAAGATAATAATACTAGAACAAATAATTAATACAATCGCAAGTGTAGTAGATCGAGGTAATCGTCCTGAATTCTCTAATATTTTCAACCCAATTATTATTTTTTATTGGATAATATAACTTCCGAAATAGGGATGCTATTTTTTTCTTTAGGTGTCACGTATTAATTGAATCTCTTAACATCACTATTCAAACAGACTATAATTTGCCATTTTTATAATCGCAAAGGATGGGTATATATCGATCAAAGGAATGTATTTATGACAAGTTATTTAATTATATTTAAAAAAAAGAACTCATCACGTCAGCATTTGGTATTACCTACTTTGAGATGTTTCTACTTTCTATCTAACCTTTACTATATTTTGCAAAAATACAAACAGATGATACATACTAAAATAACTTTAGGTTAAAAACGAGTTTTAAAAAAATAAGCTTTTACTTTTATTTTTTTGGGGTTTAGCTTCATGTGAAATAATAATTATTTCGTTATGAAAGGTTATATATTTTAAAATCACATTAGTGAGTAGAATAAAAGCTTATAATAAGCTGTCTCCCATTTTTTGTAAATACAATTATTCAGTGGTTAAAAATTAAAATTTAAAAAAAAAACAAAAAAAACCAATAGGCTTAATAGAAATTTTAAGGAACTTTTTTGAATGGTTCACCTTGAATATAGAAACAATCCTACGCATCGACGCAGAATATTGCATGTTTATGTGAAGTGAGATCACTGCACCCTATCGAATAAATTTACTTCCAACAGTTCTAACCTGGTTAATAGAAAATTCGTACAAACGAATATAGGTACATTTTTATTTGAAACACGTATTTAAAATTTTCGAACTTTTATATCGCAAAATAACCATTATCATACAGATATATGGCCTACGTCAAGGGTTTTCACGTAGTGGGGTAGGGTCTATGGTTGTTAGTTGATACAGGTTGTTAATTGATACACCGCATTTTTCTGTAGCTACGCTAGCACTACGTGGCATATTTACTGTTTGTTGTGATAACCTTACCACTAAAAAGTTTGGTTTGTATTTTTGGCAACATTGCATTATCCATTGTATCACAATATTTCGGAAAACGTGTTTTCATATACAGGAAGTAAAATTTTTCACGCTTAATTTTTTTTTCTCCAAAAGCCCAGAATTTTATTAAAGGTAAGTGAATTTGGTGTCAATTTATAGGAAATTTTTTTGCGAATCGATGATTATAAATAATTAAGCAGAAACTTTAGTATGTAATTCAATTTTGATGGCTAAAAGAAAAAAAATGATTGGTTGTTAATCGATACAACAATTATAAATCGAAATTTCAAATTTTAGATGGATACTTTACAATGAAATTGGAAAAGGGAGACAAATAAGGGCAAATATACAGCTGATTATTAACAAAGCAGTTGACCAGGTTTTAAGAGATACCCCTCAAACAAACTGATACAGCTCGATCAAAATGATGTTTGAAGTTCCAGTTTGAATATCCACCAAATTTTTACTAATTTATAAAATAAACTTCATTTACTTCGTAGCTTTGTAAGTTTACCAACAAACAACACCGCTGTTTCAATTAGGAACACCTTCTATTTCAACTAACAAGCCCCGTGTTGTTAACTGATACAAAAAAGTTGTCGAACAAAATTAAATATAATTTGAGTTGTGATTAAGATAGAATTTATTGTTTTGAACCAAAAATTAGCCCAAAGCTTTTCTCTTGCAAATGATAATATAAACAATATTCATCCGTTGTCTCGCAATGTTGAAAAAAGCATTTTCTGTATCAAATAACAATGGTCCCATGAAAGAAGTTCAGGGGATCCACAGATAGTCCGCAGGAAAATATTATTACATATACCTACTTCAGTTTCCAGTTTATCCTTCATTTTCATTAGGCTGAATCATAAATCAAAGTATCAAGGGCATATATAAGGGGGGTTGAGGATACCCCCACTTAGATCCGAAAAGAAAGGTTGGTCTGAAAAAAAGAGTGTGTGTTTCTCGGTGAAAATTGTATTTTTGTGGAGCAGAG
The DNA here is from genome assembly GCA_011428145.1 of Ericerus pela. Lineage (NCBI taxonomy): Eukaryota > Metazoa > Arthropoda > Insecta > Hemiptera > Coccidae > Ericerus > Ericerus pela. The sequence continues at coordinate 143,279 of WOFM01000519.1, read as the reverse complement.
GGGTCGGAAGAGAAGGTACATTTTGAGAACGCCTGGCCTACGTGAAAGACTTAAGATCTTATGAAAGTTAAGGGCTTATAGGTTTGAAATCCTGTCAAAATCTGGAAATCGATATTTTTGATCCAATTTTATAATTTTATGCTTTTTTCAAAACATAATACGTATTTTTTTATTGAAGTAAATCCTTTTCCCAGAAGTTAGCAGCTTCTAGTACATGTAAAAGTCTCGCTGCCTAATTTTAGTCAATTTAAAAACAAAAATAAAAACCACAAAGGTGATGTTATTCTTATGATAACAAATTTATGCCATATTCTAGTCGTTTTGCAAAATATATGTCCAACAAAAATCGAATAAATATTCTAAATTTATATTCGATTTTTGATTATGAATTTACACTCCGCCAACTTGTTCGAATATTCTTGTTAAATAAAAAAAAAAAAAATCTTATTGAATCAGAAAAAAAAACTCCAGCGCAGCAATACCCAGTTCGCCAATTTTCATCCATAATTTAAATAAAAAAAAAAACAAAAAACAAAAAACAAAAAAAAACTAGATTGGAAAAATTGGAAAAAATTATATAAAAATATTGATAGTAATCGATATCTGACAGACACACTGATATATCGACATTTCATTGGTAGTTTCAGGGGCGTAATTCCTTCTTGTAACTGAGATGAGCAAAACCCTATTGTCATATCTTTGTTCTCTGACTATAACCACACGCTAACATACATTAATATTAAAAGTTTTCATAGCTTTTCATCTGCAGTCATAGCGATATGATGAAATGCTTGCCTTACATGTGGAAGGTGGGAAGTTTGAATCCCCAAAGTGCCATTGATTTTTGTACAATTTTGTCCCAGTTTTTTTTATAAATTTCATTTTGTTTTTTTATTTTTTCACTCTGCTATATAACTTAATGGATTCTATTCAAAAAAATAAAAATTTAAAAAAATGCCAAAAACAGAAAATTAACATTCAACATTAACGATTTTCATAATATCCATGCACAAACACACCTGTCAACATAGGAGAAATCACTCATTTCGCTTACAAAAGAACACACGTTTCAGGTAAAAAAATTATCGGTATCTTGAATAAAATTATATATCTAATGTTTTATTGCTAAAAACTGATTTTACAGGACATTTTTCGTTACTGGTTTTCTCAGAAACCACAGAACCAATAGGCACCAAACTCTTAAGAAATCTAGTCCCATATGAGGAATACCTTTCGTGAAAATTTTAGCCTTATCCCTTTCGTAGTATTCTCAAAACTACGAACACAAAACTTTTTCTAACAATTTTTCTTCTGCAGTTTTTTCAAAAAATACCGAATTAATAGGCATCAAACTTCTACCAAACTTGCACCAACAAAATGATAATCGATTGTAGAAATTTCAGCCCGATCCCTTTCTTCATTTTCTCAGTATCACGGAAAAACGATTTTTCAAGGAATATTTTTTAGTGTTTAGTTTTCTCAGAAACTAATTGACCGATAGGAAAAAAAATTTCTTCCATAATCTGTTCCTGTATGAGAACTGTCTCCCGTGAAAATTTCAGCTCTATCCATTTTGTAGTTTTCTCAAAACCATGAACACAAAATTTTAGGCGATACATACATAAATAGGTATACCTGTATATATATACACATATACATAGGCTACGTACACGGTACATAAAACAAAAATCAAGTCAAAATGAGAAAATGATACCAATCTTTTTCTTCTCTCGTGAAACGGATAATTTTCATCATCCTCGCCCCTAACCCCGTTGTAAGATCAATTTTAATAACCCCACTTTGCCAGCAAACTGAGTAAAAATCTGCATCCCTGCGTAGAATACCAACTAACACCTACCCTTTATAACCGACTTTTGTCTCATTCCTTTTGCGCACAAAATTCGCAGCAAAATTCGGCGTATTAGATTGGACGAAAAAAGACGAAGATTAAAAAAACGACGACAACAACAACAACACACAAAATGTCGGAATTGCTGGCAATCGAATCGGGAAAATTTTGGGTGAAAAATCGAACGGTGTGGCAACTTACATGCTCGTCACCTGCAGTCGGACACCATAATCACGGAACCGTTTTGAAGTGCGGACGTTAAACCTAAATTCGAGGCGAGCATCGACGAGCTCGAAGCGGACGGCTGCGTTGCGGACCGATTAAAATTCACCGAAATGGTCACCGGATGCAACAGCAGCGGCGAAAAATCGCGCATTCCGTAGTCGCAGTTCAGTTCGGTGCCGAACGGCGACAGTAAATGGCTGTCGATGGTCAGTGGCACGTAAAACGATCCCTTCGAATGCAGAGCGAATATCGGCACGGGTCGCGTGCATTTTTGAAAATGGTCGGCCGCCGGTGGGGACGCGTTTAGCGTTTCCGTCGAGTCGGCACGTCGTTTTCGGCTGCACACGACCACCGATGGCACCGAATGCTTAGGCCTGGCCGTGTTCGAATGCTGCTCGAATCGTTCGCGAATGTAGTTTTTGAATTTGTACATCGACGAGTTGGACGAGCAGTTATCGTTGGCGTCTGCCTGCGAGGAGGTTGACTCCGATGAAGACTAAAATGCGCAAGAAATAAGAAAAAAAAAAAAACAGAAAAAAAAAAATCAATATTTATCATTTATACTTATTTTGGGGAATTTTTTTTACAAAATAAATATATTCGACAAAATAATGTAGCAGCGCTTTACGTGAACGGCGTCAGTACTAAGAGAGTCAGATCGTGGATTTTGTACAAATTTATCTATATGCGATTTTACGACAACCAGCTCAACGATAATACGAGGAAGTGCCTTTATTTTGTAACCTCATCGTGGCGTCTATGTTTTTGCATAAATCGACTTCACATTTCGCCTACGGTCTCACTCGACTACACCGAGAGTAACCTTAGCCAAAAAAAATTCGTCAAAGTTGGATGGTTTGACCGTGCTGCTCGAGCTTTAAACTTACGATGACGTCACTAAGTGTTTTTCACGTTTAACGGCATCACGCGACTGGATGGACGTTTACGGGGTGGGGGGGAGGAGGAGGGAGGGGCGATACTAAACTCGTCCTCGTTTGACCGTTTTATTTTTTCTCATTGTTTAACTCGTCCCAGACTGTTATCTCTGTTTCCAAATCAACTGTTTAAACCCCTCCCGAATGGAATTACTCATTGCCCTCGAGAAGCATTCAATTCGTCTACCATACAAAATCATTGATTTCGTGACTCGTGTTCGTCAACTCGTACCCGAACTTCTGAAATAGTGTATTACTGTACAATGAACTCGTCCCTCGACAAACAGTAATTTTCGGTGAATATGGCCGTTTTCAAGACCCTCCGTAGGAGAAAGATTGGGCAAAAATTGCATGGAACATTTTTGTCGAAAATATTCTGCTAAACAATTTTGTAGGAATCTATTTTTATCACAAAATTGAAATTTGTGGAGAAAAACGCGAAAAACTAAATTTCGGAGGGTAAACACCCCTCAAAAAAAATGAAAAAGGTGGGGAAGGTGCAACTATTAGTATGATAATCTAGGTGACCCATTCAACAACCCTATAATATATTGAAAGTTTATGTGTGTAACGGCATAAAAAAGATCTGTTAGAAGGAGATTAGACCACTTTACATGTTACACCATACACGAAATATTAATACCAAAATGAATATTAATACCTCTGTAATATTAAAATAATTAAATAATTTACTATCCACAACTCTTACGGTGGATCTTAACTTTCTGGATTCAGTCTTTAAATAATAAAACACAATTAATAAATCACAATATAATGAAATAATATTTTTGTACATACACAGTACAAGTAAAAATTAGAGAACAGTAACACATTGTCTCAATGGTAAAATGAGAGAGCTCTACTAGAGAATAGTATTCTATAAGAGACTAAAACAAAGTACAATTATTCTATTGGAAGCATGAGTTTATATACACATTCAGGGATATGTATTTTTCATTGTGTTTTAGTGTGGAGGGATTAATTGATTAAAAGGAATATGTGTAGTTCGAGTATATGTTTGAGAGACTAGTGAAATTAGTCATGGTATATGAATAATATACCGTTAGAACATTTACACGTTTCTAGAAATGTAGGGACAAAATAACTGTAAAATATTTATAGGGACAGTTGTCTTATAATATGGGGAATAAATTTGTGTACAAATATGTTCATCTGCATTTATTTTAGATGAATATATGTACTTAAATTTTTTTATATTTTTTTTTTTTTTGTAATAGAGAAAGATACTTCCAAACTGACCTAACTGAAAAATGTTAATACTGAGAAAAATAACAAAAACGTGTAGCACAGGATGTGTATACATGATACATGCACTTACAAATAATTCCTCAACCCAACATAGTATGTGTCATGGCTGAAAAGTACCCCCACTCCCTTGTATTAGTGGATGAAGTTGAAAAATTGTGTATTTAGGTCATAATGAAAGTAACACGAATATAAAAAAAGTAATTTTTATTAGCAGAATAATGTTTAAAAATCATACTTAGGACGTTACGGGAAGTAACATTTAACGCAATGTGTTAACGTTAAATTGGAGTACCTCATCCGATACTCCTATTTTGTCCAATAGGAATACATATTTTTTGTTTACATCAACTTTGATCATGTATAGATGCTGAATGAAAGTAGATAACAAGTAGCAGCTAAAATATGTTTGTTAGTACTTGCCTTCTGCTACCAGATAGTGCTTCAAACTTAAAACTGGGAAAAATGCAGTTAGACCTGTTTGGAAATATCTTTCTCTATTACAAAAAAAAAAAAAAAAAAAAATTGTAGTTTATTGTATCTATGAAATTTCATTATAGTCTTTTATAAGTTTGGGGACGAGTTGATGTACAGAAAATCAATGATTTTGTGAGGTGTAGTGTGTGTGCCTCATTTTTACTTATTTTTGTATTTCTTTTTATTTTTCTTTTTTTTTTATTATTATTATTTTATTTCTTGTTAAGAAATGAAGGGGCCTTTTGCTCACTGCTAGAACTTGCACCACCATATTTCTTTTTCTTCTTAAACTTTTCTCTTTTGTTTTGGCTTCTCTTCACTTCGTTATTTTATGCCATCTTTTCAACACGGCTATTTTTTTCTATCTTCTAAATTACGATTCAAATCTCTTCAAAGATGAAATTAATTTTAACAATTATCTTTTTCTCCTGAAAGTTCTTCTTTTCTACCGTAGTCCAAGTTTGCTTTTTCTACAGTATTAAAGTATATTGGCACCTTTGTTTTTTTAACATGGTTCGCGATCTTTGAATTTTAAAGTTGTTTGTCATTTTATGATTTAGATTAATTTATTCAAGATGCGCTTCTCTTACATTCGCTTGTTTGTCTCAAATATAGTCGCTTTAATCAACAAAATGTACTAAATTTTCTTCAAGAGTTGTTTCAAAGTGTAAGTATGTGTGAGGTATGTGTGTGTGCTCTTCCCCTTAATTTGGTTGTTCAGACTTAGACATAAAGTATCTGTCCAGGAATCTTCATCATGGATCTTACTCTTGCAACCTTTTGTCCTTCAACTGTTGGTGCTCTCTTTGTGGGACTTTTGCACACCACGGAGAAAGATGAATGTAATGATTGTTTGGGGATGAACTTTGTAATGCCTGTTTGTGGAGGAGTAATTCTCGTTGGGTAAAAGGGGGACTCTTACCTTTGAATCCCATCCTATACTTCATTCATTAGACTAATTTTTTTTTTTTTCTATCAAACAATATATCTTTAAGTAAGGTGTCAGATTTTTTTTTTCTGACATATTTGGAGGAAAGTCAAGTTCCCAATTCAGCTTTAGGGTTGTAGAGTGAGTTATGAGAAATGAATACTCAAAAAACTTGGAAGCTTTAAACATGATAGAAAGTTTTTACCAAAAGTTTTGGTTCTGTACTTGTTCTTTGGAAAAATAGTTCTTATTTCTGCTTTAGAATTGTACAGTGTGAATTCTAAGAAGTGAAAACTCAAAAAACCGGGAACTACAAACGTTTTCCCTGAAATTTTTATTTTTGACCTGTTCTGTTGAAAGTTAGTTCTCAGTTCTTCTTTAGCTTTGTGAAGTGAGTTCTGAGATGTAGAAACACCAAAAACTGGGAACTGTAGGCTAGCTAATTAAGTTTGAAAATTTTCATTATAAGTTACAATTTCCTTTCTAAACTTCATTGATTGATTTTTTTTATTTCTCAAATAAATAGTGATCTTGGTTTGGTCTCATCCGAAGGACAGGTAATATATTTTCTGGTTTCTTATGAAATTGATGAAAATTAACTCCACTTTAAATCTTATAAAATTATCTCGTCTTATATGATAAGTAGGTAAGAAAAATACTTACATGAGACCTAACGTCAGCTGTATTCGAAGGAATATACAGTGAGCTTAAATGAGAATGGGCATGCAGTTCTTGGCGACTATCGATAAGAGTGTTTTCTTGGTAACTGTCATCACTGTGAATCGAATTCACAATGGAATTTGTTCTATTCCGGCCAATTTCCCCAGTCATTTGACGAAATTCGTTAATTTTCGTCTCCAGTTTGTTCGATGGCAATCCTACACTTTCGTGAATTGATTCCATTAATTTGTCACCTGTAATGAGAACAAATTCTCATGGTTAGGTCCATAGTAACTACTAATTTCAAGAGGATACATACAATGAGCCATTTTTATCTGCAGGAATTCAGATAATTTTCAGTCCATGAGAACCAATTTTTTTTTTTTTCAATCGATTCTCTCGATCCCTTTCAATATTTGAATGCACTAAGTAATGGAACATTAAAGTATTTCTGAATTCTTCCATTACAATCACCCTCTAATTTGGATACATTCACAAATGTTCGTTTGCATTGTTATTATCCACCTACTTGAAAAAAAAAATAAAAAAATATGACCCATATAGCAAGGCATCATATTTTCAAATTCCTTATTTTTTACAACAGACTTAAATTCTCTTCATATTTCAGCATCAGAGTATTAACACCATAATTTGACTAAGTACTGTACGGTGCATTTTAATTCTATTTTTCAAAAGTAAGTTAAGCCCCGAGCAATCCGTTTTCCCAAATCCCCTTTTAGGGTCTAATTTATACAAGTCTAATTATGGAGCAACGAATGAAACGAGTGGATAATTGTAACGTATATTTTCGTCTATTTTAAGAAATGACGAACATATTCGTTCACTCATTTTCGAATACCAAAAATGTAGATATTTATCAACAATTATCATCCTATAACTCTTTGTAAACAACCACCAAATTATTCGTATTTAATTCTACATATACAGATATACATTCTGTATATTTATGATCTAGTTGTACCTGTCCCTCGAGTACTCGACGAGTCAGCACAACCCTATAATAACAACACCCTACCTCACTTTACCTATCCGACACGTACGTTTTCATACCCTGAACGAGTATATAATCCCTCGATTCAGTTGTATAATTGTTCAGTTTAGTTCAGTTCTCCAACAGCTACTTCTAAGTACCTGGAACCTCTCTCGTAGAAGTCTCTGGTGAACAGATAGTCTTGCTTGTTGAATTGTGATTGAATATGTATTAATATTAACGTAGAAATATGTACTGTATGTACAAATTATTATAATATTAAATGTGTTAACTCACTGATGTGTTTAAATATTATTGAGTCTCAAACAAATGTTAAGGTCCACTATAGTTTGTGGATGACTAATCTGAATCTATCTTAGAAATATTACTACTTTTAAGTACGTGATATTTCGTGTATGGTGTACTCCCGAAAGTGGTTGTAACTAGGTACAACACCACCTCTTTTGGCCGTTACAATAATACTATTTCCTACCATCGTATTGGTTCATTTTTTCATTCTAATTTAAAAATCGCAGAATAAACGATTAAAAATTTATTCAGTTTCTCAAAGAACGCATATTATCATTCGTTTAAAGTTTAATTTCTACTTTGCAACAATAGTGCCAGTATTTTAATCGACTTTTCGCTTTCACTCATCAATTAGACGAGCCATTTAAATACCTTTTAGCGAATTCGTGTGCCTTTGAGTTGGCATTACTGAATTAGATCGCTATTTTTTGGTCAATTCCAACAAAATTTTGACTAAAAAAATTTTCTATTAAAAATAATTTATATGCTTTTCGTACCATGTTGAATATTCCTCATAATTATGAAACATCTGAAACTACATTAGCTTTTTTTTCAAAAAAGTTCTACGTAGTGAAATTGATTTGAATGATTTTGATCTTGGAGGTTGACTGATGTCTTTATGGTTAGGTATCAAATGAAAGGGGAACCTTAACTGAAGTTAACTGAGCTAATTTTAAGATAATTATTATTTTTCCTGATTTTTTTAATAAATTTTAAAAACAAACAATAACTGTGATTAACACTCCCAATGAAAGAGAACTAGAAATGTAATCAGAATTTTCATTGTTGCAACCAAAATGAACTAGAAAAAATATAAGAGATGTAAAATGAAGGGTAATTAATAAGCAAAACATTTGATTAAACTAGGGGTATGAACTATCGGAATTTTCACTTATCGGTAACTATCGATAGTTCTCCTCTACCTTTTCCAACCCAAAAAATTCTCGAAAACTAATGGCGAAAAAAAGATACCTAGCAATAAACGAGAAATCTTTAAACTGGTACATCATTTGGCAGGTAAAGTAAATTAGTAACGTGATAAAACATTCCAACAAGCATCTTCAATCAAAGAATACATTTTTTTTTTGTTTTTTGCATTTTAAACTGGCAATTTTAATGATAAAAACTTGAAATTTGGAAACTATAGATATTTATCGTGAACAATATTGAATATCAATAAATAAAGATAGTTCTTATTTTCAATAATTGTCAATAGTTATCCCATCATTAGCTAAAACATAAATTTTTGTGCGTTCTAAAATAAAATTTTAGTGTGTCAGAAATTTTATTGAATTTCCTTGGTCAACGTACTCTTTCATTCTTTTTCTTTTCGCTCTTCCTTTTCTTCCTATTCTTCTTTCTTCGTTTTCATCTCGTGAAGAAACTGACAAGAACATATACATACATACAGAAATGAAACCAAACTGATAAAAAATTTATAGAAATAAGTCGCATTTATATGCAAAAAGGAGTGAAAGAATATTGTCATGTTACTACCTTATCACTTTTGTTTTTATAGGATTTTATTCTATTTGCTCACAATTTCATTTTCAAGGCCACCAAGGGAATTGCTGGGTCTAGATTTCAATTCACTCAATATTTTAGTACTGGTTTTTTCATCCACAGTTAAGAGCTCAATTAGTTTAACTGGCAGATCACGCTAAAGGTTAAATAGAATTTAAGTCCTAGTTGACTGTTAAATTTCTTAGCTAGCTATTAAAAAAACCAGCCCTTACACTAGCAAAAGCGAACCTTTCTTTTAAACTAATTTTTAACGCGGTTATTTATAGTTGTTTTAAACCTTTTGAAATATTTCATTTTTACAATACTCACGCAATAAATTAACGTTTTATATGACTGTTTAAATTGTGGCTGTGGATGAAGTTATTTGCGCACGCACACTTTCGATTGATTCATTTACCGCACCGCTTAGCCGCGCATACTTTTGATTTTACCTGTTTTACACCCTACTTTTTACTAATTTCTCACTGGTGTAAAAAAAAATAAGCAATTTCTTTCTTCTCCTCTTCATTCGGCATTTTTAGATTTTCAGGAGAGGTATTCTTTAAATTTATTGAATTAAGTTTTCACGGACAATAAAGGACAAAAAGGGATGAACTAAAGAATTTGCTCTCATTAAAAATAGTCTTAACTGGGTTTAAGCCAACTTAACGAGACATACATATAGTCTAGTTACATCTCATTTTGTCCACCAAAAGAAGCAGGGTTTATGACAGCCTAAGTGGGCTTATAGCTGAGCTTATGAAGTTGTATCATTGTTAACCAAGAGCGTAGCCAAGGGTGAAAAGGGAGCGATTACCTCTCTAAATCTCTAAAAAAATTAATTTTTATGTTTTATTTTCCACTCATGCAGCAATACAATTTGACATCTGCTCTTGAAAAACACAGGAGGGTATCTCCCTAATTTTATGGGTATGCCCATACTGTTAATCAGTGATATTTTTCATGACTTTTTTGTTAATTTTATGAAATTAGTGTTTCAGTGGGGACAAATGCAAATAAACTTTCGTTACTGGTTCAATAATTAGTGCCAATATTATTAAGACCGAATGAAATTCAATATACATAAATTTTGGTAAAACGGAACCCAGACGTGAGAACAATATCCCTCCAGTGGGTATAATAAACTATAGTGCGTAATACACTGAGGAGACAGTGAAGTAAGGGACTGCTATTTGCGTGAATTGCATCGCTCCCCTTTACTTCATGTTGTAATCATTACACTTGTAGCAATCACCTATTTTGCCGATCGTATTAGGCTACAAATTAAAAATCACTCTTTTCAACTTGCAAATCATTGAAAAATTCATTTAAAAAGGACCTGATGTATAAATTTCTCATTTCTGTTGCATTTTTCTCATTATTTAAAACTAAATATAAAAAAAAAACACCCATTGGCATTACTCATAATGTATTGCCTGCTTGCGAGGTCCACAAAATTTATATTTAGATATGTATTTTCGTTTCTATGTATCGATGGAAAGTTCGAGAACTAAAATCAATCTTTACAAATTAGCCTACATTATGATGCCTATACTTTCTTTAAAATAATACTGGAGATAACCAACCTCTAATTTGATTTTTTGGGTATCAATTCGATTAGGTACTTCGAGTTTTCGCGAATAAATTTAAAATAAAATAATGTGATCATTTAAGAAAATGCTGGAGTAAAAAATGGTCACTGGCAAGGTATCCAATCCCCGGGGCATATGCCAACACTAATTTTGACCGTCCCGAGTGAAAATCATGAAGTAATAATATTTTATATTTTAGTTCGTTACCCACCCTCGGCAAGTTTTTCGAAATATTTTTGCAAATGACTAATCAGCTTCACGCACAACGTATCCGACGGAAAGTATCCTTGGAGTTCCACCAAAAAACGCATAGTTTCTGCCAAACATTCCTGGTATCCTAACCTATAATGATCAGTCGACGACAACTCCGTTTCGCCATGCACCTTGGTGCCATTCACAAATTGCTTTTCTTGAATGGAATTTGTGACATGAATGTTTTCACTGGTATCACATGCTTCACCTGAAAACAAATAGAGAAAAAAATCAATAAATCTTCAATGTGATTCTCGAAGATAAGAGAAAGCTGTTTCGAAAATAAAATATATATTTTTTTTTGGAGTATTTATACGATCGTTTTCTTTCCGCCCTAAACAAAACATTCCAAGTGGGTGGCCTGACGGGTGGTCTGTAGACCACGTATTGCTGTGGGGTTCGAACCAAGAGAACCCCATTTAATTTTAGGAAAGCTTGAGCGAACAAATGATAGTAAAAAGATGAGCCCCTCAAAACTTATGCGGAGTAGGTCTCAAATTTTCAATTACGCCATTGTTCTTAACAAGTTACCTAGAACTATACTTTTTGGATTTGTTGACACGGGTTATGTAAAATGACTGTTTGCCTTCATCTTAGAGTTAGAAACTGATAAATAAAATCTCGATCCAAAAAGAATCTTTTAATAGGAAACCATAAGTACTATTTAGTGATTAGATAACTGCTTAGTAGCTACTCACCTTGTAAGAGTTTTTGTAAAAACTAAATTACGAAATTGCGCAAAAATACCATTTTTCTTCTAGTTACTAAGCGTTAAAAAGAAAAATAGACGATAAGAAAAGTCCATTTTAAAAGAGTTGAGAACAAAACTGCTATCAAACCACAAGAAAGGGCTTCTTTTTTTAAATTACCTATATTACGTTTTGTAATCGAGTTTGGCAATTAATGCAAGTCGTGTTTTGCTTGTCAAAAAACCCCTTCACGTGTACCGGATGCAACACTTAATTCATTGAATAAAAATATGTTCATGTTCAGTCAGAGGTGTATAGCTAGAAAATTTTTCAGAGGGACAAAGTAAGTGTTATCAAAGTAGAGACTAATTACAGGAGTTTACGGGCAGTGATATAACTAGGAATTTGCGTCAATATGCCGCCCTTTTAACTGTAGTAGGGCTATATTCAAAATTTATCTCTAGAGAGAGTTTTACAGGGTGATAAAACAATTATTTGACAAATTTTTTGGTGTTTTCTGGTTTCTGGAACATTCATGTATAGAGGGCTGTTTTTGTTTTTTGGGTAGGTGGGGCAGTTTCCAATGACCTCGGTGGATACATGAGGGCTTGGCCCACAGTGTAATTATTGTATAAATACCTAGTTTGAAACTTAATTTCCATTTGTAATTTTTCCACTTCGAAAACTCAACCACTTGGGAATGAGTAGGCCCTTGAAGTGAACTCGAAAGTCCAGTCACAGTCGATTTTACTGGCTATGCAAAAAGCAGTCATTGAAAATTGTCTAATGAAATTAAGGTAAAAACAATTATAATATTTTCAATAAAAAAAGAAATATTACCTATAATTAGCTTTTATTTAGTAAAAATTTTGGATTACTTAGCCAAAAATGAGTATATTTTCTTTGAAAATCCACTTAAAAATCACGCTGGATAGTCTAACTTTTTCTCATTATTTCTTTATGTGTATATATTATCACCGATATTAGGCATAAAGAAAAAATTCACGATTTTTCTCTTTTAATTGGCTTTTTTTCTTTTTTTTTTAAATTCAAGGGGCAATTACTACCATCCCATGCTGGCTACGCCCTTGTGTTCAACTCATTGGTAATCATAATATTTTAAATTTCGGCACAAGAAAAAATGATGAGGAAAACCGAATAACTCTTTTAGTTTTATAAATTAATTATTAAAAAAAAAAAAAAAAAAAACAAGCAAACGAACGTTAGTCCCTAGGTCTTTCCATGAGATATTTTTCAAATTTAATGCAAGTCGGCTATCTTAATTACGCAAAAACAATAAAAGAATGACATAAGTAACTCCTAATCCTCAAATCTGCAGTTTTGTTATGAAAAATCATATTAATAGTACCTACTTAGCTCAAAAAATGGTATAGTATTATGGTAGTGATGGCTCCTGAGTATAAATACCAGTGGCGAACGCATGACTATTGTAAGGGAAGGGCTCATCAACCTAGAAGCTAACATAACTGCGAATGGGCCTAAGGAGAGACCACAACCCCACAACATTTTCAGTCCCCACAGAACATTTAAAAAAATTTATCAGACAAAAAATTGAAAGCTTATTCAAAAAAATTAATTTATATCAGCCCTCATGTAACCCCCAACAATTACTATAGCTCTCCTAATAATTTTACTACCCTCTCCTAATTAAAAAATGATTTTTTTTTAGATTCTTATTTTGCAATTTATTTGAAAATTTTCATATCCAAAGAGGGCACACATTCCTCGAACCCTCTCTGAATTTGGCAATAAAGTATACTTTTACTCTTGAGTTATCTATTAAGTTTACTTCGATTTTTTTGGGCTGAATATTTTTAAATTGAGAATAAATTTTTTATCATTTTCTTGTACAAGTAAGATAAATTTTTTATTTGATTTTCACGGTATTATCGCTTTTGTTCGGTCAAAGTTTCATCAATGTAAAATTCTGAATAGCTGTAGTTTTTTAAAATAAAAACATTTTTAACCTATTTAGCCTATGCCACACGTGCAGCTATCTGCTTGTTTGTATAATCGTGACCCTCGAATAAGGTGGTAAGTTTCATTTAGAACGCAAACAAAAATGATAATAACGGATGATTTTGAAATAAATTTTTCAACGCATGACCTACAATGATTCAAATAAGCAAATAAAAGAATAGAGAATAAATGAAATTACGAAAACAGCAAAAGAATCGACGTTCACTGACGTCAAAAGTCACGTTGTTGCTCGGAGAATACAGTGTGTGGTAAACAAAAAGTCGAATGAACAGGTCCATTTTTTTCTCTTCCTTAATTTCAAAAATGATGAACCACAATGAAATTTCAAAAATTTTGAACTCGATTTATTTAACATTTCATTTATGAATTTGCTAAAACTGAATATGCGTATAGGCCTTGTAGGTAGGTATAATACCTGTGGTAAGGTTGTCAAAATCGTACGTGTTACCTAAATCATACCACTGCTGTATTTAAAAAATGGAAGAATGAGTTACTGATCCATGTGGTGAATAATGAAACTAAATACGAATAACCATTAGGGAACCAAAAATTTTCTCAATATACTCATTTTGCCCCACTTCACAAGTTTAAGAAAAAAAGCATACACAAGGATAAATAATTTATTCATGTTGTTTAATAAACTTCGACTTGAAAAAAATGTTTCAGCTTTTAAAATTGTTAATTTAATTAAATTTAAAACCTTCTTCAATATATTTTTAGAAAATTTTGATTAAACTTATAGTTTTAGGATGTAATATTTAAGTTTTAATAGAAGTTAATACCGTTTCCTAAATCATACCACTAATGACCTGATGAGTTTCCTAAATCATATCATTTTTTTTTGTTATGTGTTTCAAAACATTTTGACAATACTATTACAATTTATTTTTTTTTTTAAATCCCTAAAAATATGGTAAAAAATAAAAATAAAATAAAACTAACGCCAAAAACAATAAAATAAGCTATAAAAATGAAAAAATTATCACAGGTACAATTTAGGAAATTGACTGGTACAATTTTGAAAACTAGTTGCCAAAATCATACCATCTGGAGTTTGTTGATAAAATCAGCTGTAATTTTGACAATATTTAAGTGAGTCTAGGTGTGAATGAAAATATAATAGAAGTAAGGATATAAAAATCAGAAAATATATCATTGAGGATTCTAAAAATAATATTTTTGTAATTATGGACGACTTGAGTGAAAAATGGTACGATTTTGGCAACCTTAGCCTACCTATTGGTACGTTAAGACAGTAAGTTTGTCAAAATGATAATCGTGATAAATATACAATTTTTTTCAATTCTCTGGTCCATATCTTTCCCGTTGCAGTGGCGGATCAAGGGCGTTTTTTTTTTTTGGTAAGGACAAAGGACAAATGTTTTTGTGGAGTCGTGATTTTCTTTTTGCTCTTTAATAAATTTTCGACACTATTTATCTAGATTCTGTGGTAGTACTTTCATTTCTTCCCTTAATTCCTTTCATTTTTTTTTTTTTACGTTGGAGGAATTTACCCCTGGATCCGCCACTGTCCTGCCATCTCTTCTGACCTTCCTCCTCCCACCACAAAATCACAAAACCCCACAGAGACACGATATTTTTACACATAAAACTTCTTTTCTTGGCTAAGAGGAGCTCCAGTCCTCCTCCAGAACTCCCTCCTTATCCACGACCTTAGCACTTTCAGCGAGTATTATGGCGAATTTATATGAGAAAATTTCTAGAGTATTTCTTCTCGCAGATATTTTACATGAGTGAGAATGAATATCTAGAATAACATGCTGGAGGTATTCATCGGTACGCCCCCACACATTTTCCGAAGCCACAAATGTGAAGAATGTATATCTTGTAGATTAGTTTTTCACTCGTGTATCGACGTTAATATTAATTTTTACGCCAAAATAGATTTTAATGAAAAAATGTTAGACTGATGAAATTCTATAAAATATATTCATTACTTTCCCGTGCAATGCATCAAAAACTGAGAAAATGCTGATTAAAATCATCCACTTTATTACATATGGTAAGTACTTACTCCGAATCAAGGTCAACAAAAATTTATAACAGACCTCGATCCAAAAATGCGAAGTATTTATCAAAAAAAAATAAAAAATTTGCTTATACCTGCCTATTCGATGAACTGTCATAAATACTAATCATACCTTTTATTTTATTAAAAAAAAAAAAAAAAAAAAAAAAAAACATAGAGGGTTGAATAATTTTTTACCTAACCATTTTTCGAAAACGTCCATATCGACAAAGTTACACGAGAGAAACAAATTTCGAGTGAAGCATAATATCATGTTTCGTTTTTGGTATGGTATTAAACGCATGGAGAGGGGAAGGAGGGAGGAGGTTGAGAGTCCAATGAAATAATTGATTTTTCACGACTCCTAGGAAATTTGAGAAATTCTGCCAAAACCGTCATCCTACGTCAACATTTCAACAAAGGCCAACAGTCATTTCGATATCTGCAGACTTCGTACGAGAGACTTTCTCCAAAAGAGTCTGTTCGACGTACAATCTTCAAGGATAATATATGGCTATCACAGCCGAATGGAAACAGTAAATTTTCTCCGAGTCGAGGAGACGAACAATGTTCAACTTACTTGTGCTACTGCAGGTCAAAGCTTGTAAATATTTCATATGCGTTATGGCCATTTCGATGATCTCGGTTTTTTCGATCCGACCACGACCTTTTTTCAAATACTCGGGTGGGATGAGTCGTGACAGATCAGCCAAACAATTATTCATCCGATCGCGTCTTCGTTTTTCGATGATTCGATGAGACATGGGATCCTGTTATTGAATATGATAAAACATATTTTATAGTGTAGGAGCAATATTGTGATAGGAATTAAAAATGGCACAATATATCTCACAACACATAAATTTTATTAGCCGTGGAACCACAAATAGGTTACCCTTATTTACTGGGTGATGGTATCCAATACGCGAACTAAAAAACATGGAAAATCATTAGGCTAAACAAGAACCAAAGTAAAACCAAGGCCTAGTACATTTTGGCGTTAATTATTTATATTAATAATATATACTGACAAAAGTATTCTATTATTCACGAATAATATTGTGCCCAGTTAGTTATTTTCAAATCAGTCAATTAATTATTAACATTATTTATAAACATTTAAACAATAAATCGATTTCACAATAAAATAAGCTTTACAGTAATGTCAGTCGGCTACTCGATTCATGATAGTATATTATGTGACAAGTGCGTAATGTGAGCTATTTTTTACCGAGTGTGAAGAATTTGTAGCGAAGGCGAGTGCTGCAAATTTGACATGAGTTAAAATAGCCCAAAAGCAATTGTCGCACACCATACTTTTTGCAATTAATGCACAAAAAAATGTATAAGCAGCAATAACTCCCCCTCTCAATAGAAAAAAAACTCAGAAAAAGAAATATATATATTTTGAAAATTATATCTGAAAAAAATCAAAAACGGCAAGTTTTCCATTATTTTGCGTTTTTTCTTTCGTTTATTTTCAAACAACTAAGAAAAACAAGTAGCAAATTATAAGGAAACTAGTTTCAAATAAATTTTTTCATCTTTCTAACAGTACTAATCCCAGATTTCTAGCTTAAACAGTGGCTGAGGAATCATTGAGTAAAAGAAGAGAGGTTTCTGAATTTCAAAATAAAATTTTTTTTCATAAATCTTCGTTTTTTTTGTTCGTTTATTTTCAAATTGTTAAAAATGATTAAAACATTTAATTAAATTGTTTTCATTTCAACTCTCTAGCTTAAATAGCGACTGAGGAATCATTGAACAAAAGAGGAGAAGTTTCTAGATTCCAAAAACCGGCAAATCTCTTATTATTTTTTGTTTTTTTCGTTTATTTGTTGTAAAACAGCTAAAGATAATTAGAAAATTATATGGAAATTTTTAAAATTTTATACACTTCTGATCATTACAAACCCCAGCTTTCTAACTTTGTTAGAGGTTGAGGAATCATTTGAGATGTTTTTTTGAAACTTGAAATGTTGTGTTTGATTGGAGTGGCAACTTGACGAATAGTTTTTTATTAAATAATGTAGTGTTTGGGCCTTATTTTTACCTCTTATCATATTTCTCTTTATTTTTCTCTTTTTTTATTATTATTATTTCATTTTTTGTTAAGAAACGATGGCGCCTACTGCTGGCTGCTAAAACTTGGACAACCATATTTATTTTTTCTTCTTAAACTCTTCTCTTTTGTTTTGACTTCTCATCACTTTGTTTTTTTATGCCAACTTTTCAACATGGCTACTTTTTTCTTTCTTCTAAATTACGATTCAAGTCTCTTTTTTAAAAGATGAAGTCAATTTTAATAATCATATTTTTCTCTTGAAAATTCTCCTTTTCTACCGTGGTCCAAGTTCACTTTTTCTACAGTATTTAAGTACGTCGGCACCTTTGTTTTTTCAACATGGTTCCCAATCTATGAATTTTCAAGTTTATTCGTCATTTTGTGATTTAAATTAATTTGTTCAAGATGCGCTCCTTTTACGTTCACTTTTTTGTCTCAGATATAATTATTTCAATCAACAAAATGTACTAAATTTCTTCTTGAGTTATTTCAAAGAGTAAGTATATGTGAGGTATGTGTATGCGCTTCATCCTCTTAATTTGGTTGTTCTGGCTTAGAAACACAGTATATGTTCACAAATTTTCACCTTCGATCTTACTTTTGGAATCTTTTGTCCTTCAACTGTTGATGCGCTCTTTGCGGGACTTTCGCACACCACAATAACGTAGATAATAATATCAAAATGGTTATATTTTCAGATAATTTACACCCTGCTGCGCAGAATTTGGATGCCCAAGAAAGTTAAGTACTTTATATACTCTTGCGCAGGATTTGAATACGCGAGAGATTGCAAAATTATCGTCTACTTCATAGGCCAAAAATTTGTTTGTGAACATTTGCTATACATGCATGTAAAACTCGTTCTTTTGTGCATGTGTTGCAAAAACTTCTTATTCAAGAAGATTTTCTAATCCAGCAAGAACAGAATGAGGCCTAATGTGTTTTAATTAAGTCCTAAAGGTACAAAATCGTGTTCAAAATGGAAAAACAAACGGTAATAGTAGACTACCTAATTAGCTTAAATTTCATGTTGAATAAGTTTATTGATTATTGCAATTATTACAACACAATCACGAAAGCCTAATTCTGTAACTCCATACTACCTGACAATTCGTACTTATTGATATTGACAAAATAAGAACAGAAAGTTTGATACTTAATTGGTACGTATATCGACCAATATTTAATTTTATCGAATACAGGCCATAATCGAGGTCTTAATGAAGAGTCAGTTAGGTGGAAGCAGATTTTCATAAAATTATAAATCGTTTGAGAATGAACTAATTGACATATTTATTTGCTGACTTTTTCATCGCAGACGTTCACTGAGAAATTTTATCTTCTTCGTACGTTCAAACCAAACTTCAAAAATCAGATGCTTCCAAATGAAATAAATAGAAGTTTCCATTTCAACTTTGTAGTGACAAAGTATATTTCTTCGAGGATAGATATAGGTATAGTTTGTAGCTACATTGTTATTAATTTCAACTTTTTTCCTTTGTTCATTTTTTTATGTGCATTTACATTTAAGGTGACTGGTATTTGGACCCTATTCTTAAAGTAATGACTGGTCACCGAATGTAGAACTAAAGGAATTAAGATACAGTGTGACTCGATATCAAATGGAGGAAAGGAGGAATTAGATAAGAATACCAGGTCCTCAGAGAGAGAGAGGGGAAAAAGGTACCAAAGGTATTGGACCCAGCCTTTTTCAGGGGGCCCGGAAAGGGCCAAATTTTTGTTTTTCACTTTGAATTTTAAAATAATTGTTGCAAATTAATTTCAAGTGAATGTTTGAATGAGGTCCATCAATTTTCTTATCCCCCGGACCCGAAATTTCTCTCTAAGGTCCTGAAGAATACAAAACCTTTATTGATATACCATCCCTCATCAATAAATAATAAAACAGTTGAAAATATGAAGACGTATACCTCCTCAACAAAGTAGGCTACTGAAAAAAAATAAAATCTTCTTTTTTGATTCAAATTTTATAGGATTTATGACTTCAAAAGAGTCAATTTTCAAACATTAACTACAAATTATTTTGGAAAGGATTTTTACTACGATCCATTCTAATATGCTACCAAGTTTAGTTTAGATTTGTTCATTGTTAAAAACGTTATTAGCAATATTTACTTGGCAATTATACCGTACCTTATACCCATAGGTATGTACCTACATACAGTTTTTCATGTAAATGATTTCTCAAACTAGAAATCTTAAAATATATTTACCACAATTTTTACTATTTCCTTAAGCTTGTAGATAAGTACATTAATTAAATGGTAATAATTTTTTTGCCACATGCAATGAGGCCTTCCGATAATTTATACAATGACTTGCCTACGTGACTTCTGCGCTAGTTTTCAATATTCTTATGAATGGTTTTTCGCATCAATATGATTTTTTGGAAGAAAAAATAAAACATTTTTCACCCATCGTAGCCCATAAAAATTTTCATATTTTTAATTACATCAATTGGAAAATTAGAAACTGAACCGATCCAAGTATCTAACACGCCACGAATTACCCAAAATTTCAAAGTTATAACAGCCTTAATCATTCACATTAAAATTTCTATTTAAGCGTCACCAATTATTTCATTTGAAAATTGGTAGGTAGGTAGACCTACCTATACCCTACTTAAAACGAAATCTAACGTGTCAAATATATTTCATATTAATCCCATTGCAAATAATTATCACCACCAAACCACGTCTGTAAGTTCCTGTCAATGTCGAATCTAAGCTATGAAAACTTAATTTCATTACCTATGTATGTGTGTTGGCAGCATAATAATTTACGGTATACTTATACCTACCTATAACTAATCAATTTCGAGCTTATCTTAAATCATCATTCATTTTGAATCACGAACAAATGATAAAGTTCATGAGGCCAAAAATAAATAAAAATAATAACAATAACGGGTATATTTCCATTAAGTTGATTAAGTATAATGTTCCATAAATATAGTTCAGACTTATTACGAATTATACGAAAACAATTTCATTTGGAAAATGAAAAATTTACGTTTTTATTTGTTGTAAGTTGCATAAAATGTTTCTTCTATGTAAGGGTTATAAAACCCTTACATTGAGATAATGTCAATCAGTTGATGAAAATTTCGAAGTGCCTCCCGAAGAAAAACAAATTAGGTTCTTTCTCAAAATTAGACGCCTTTAGACCGACTTCATTGAAATTTAACTTTTTTCTCTTTGAAAAATAAAAATAAAATGTAATCATTTTCTTTCGGCGTAAAACTTCAAAATAAAAGCGACTTCTATAAAGGCCACATTATTATTTCTTTCTAAAAAATTTCTTTTATGACTGCTTAAAAATTGTAAACGACGAGGCACTCCGCTTTTAATGGTCATAGATATTTCCAAACTTTTTGAAAGTTTTGATAGTTGTATAGAAGTAAAATAAGTATTGTATGAAATTTCATATAATATTAATTTTTTATACTTAGAATATAACCTTAATTACATGAGCGTGTTGTTTTTTTTAAAATTATTTTTATTATAAAAACATTTGCTCATATAGGTACCTAAAACAAATTTTCATTCCTTTTTGAACAAAGTAATTTTAAGCATCTTCAAATTAATTGGAAATACCTAGTTGTGTTAGAATTTTACTAATTTTCGCACGATGATATTCTGGTTTATTTTGAATTTATTTGATAAATGTCAGCACTTATCTAAAAGTTTAATGAGCAGCCATAGGAAAACAAAGAGCAATATCAGATATTATTAATTTGAATTCTTCAAATCTTATTCACAAATTTTATTATAAAATCACCTAAACTTATTTCATCTCAACAAATTTAAGAAAAAATTGTCAAAAATTTTCTTTAATGTATGAGACATAATATGTTAACGAAACACATTCGATAACTTCCTGAATTAAGATAACTTGTTACACTTTTTTATTGCTTAATCTAGTTTACTTTAAACACTGAACATCAACCTTACAATTTTACTGCATTCTAATTTATGATTTTACTTTTTTTAGAAGTAAGTAACTGATAGCCCAGTAAAATAAGGTTAAAAATAGGATTGAAATGGAATTAATGATTACCTACAAAAAGTTTTTAGATTATTACAATATGTTGGAGGAATGTTCCACCCGACGCGTTGTGTTTTGTGTTTACAGCCGGGAAGGGGGGCTACATCGTGTGAATATTTTTATTTTTTTGACTTTCTCACAAGAAATATGCGATATTTAATAAAAGTATGAACATAAAATTTAAAACAAGAAAATTTCAACATATTTTTCACATAGGTATCATAGGGACTGAGATACGGGGTGGTAAAAAAGATGTTTTTTTTTCAAAATCATGATAATTTTAATTATTTTCTTATGACTTAGGAAATTAGCATAGGCTACTGTTATTTTCTTCTA